>JAOBYG010059220.1:0-11890 GCA_025403545.1 Epizoanthus stellaris | reverse complement strand
TTCTGGCTTGGCCTAAATAAAATATAATTTGTTTTCTTTATGTTGAGTGAGAGCTTGTTTGCTTTCATCCAAGTGCTAATTTTGCTAAGTTCCGAGTTTAAGATATTCATTAATTTCTTTGGGTCCCTGTCTGAGTAGAATACACTGGTGTCGTCAGCAAAAAGCAGTGGCTCTGTGAGCGAAGATGAATTTGGAAGGTCATTTATGTAAATAATAAAGAACAAAGGACCAAGAATAGAGCCTTGGGGGACGCCGCACTTTACAGTAGCGTCGTTAGATCTTTTGTCATTAAACTGAACAAACTGTTTACGATTTTCCAAGTAACTAGTGATAAGTTTTAGTGCTTGTCCTCGAATTCCATAATGATCTAGTTTAGAAATCAATATACTATGATTTATCGTATCAAAAGCTTTTGAAAAGTCTAAAAAGACACCGGCAGTAATTTTATGATTATCTATATCAGAGGCGATTTTGTTTAATAAATAGATCAATGCGGAGGCAGTTGATCGATTTTTGCGAAAGCCATACTGATGATCGTATAAAATATTCAGCCTATCGAGATGTTTAATTATTCTATTATAGAGTATCCGTTCAAAGAATTTGCTAAAGCAAGATAATATTGATATTGGTCTATAGTTGTTAAATTGATCAGTATCATCCGCTTTGTGTATTGGTATGATCTTACCAATCTTTAGTTTGTCAGGAAATATACCTGTCCACAATGATAAATTTATTATATGTAGGATAGTAGCTGAGATTTGATTGAAGGTAAGTTTAACTATTTTCGTTGTGATGTTGTCATAACCTGGAGCCTTACCATCTTGTAAAGTTTTGCAAATGTCATCCAGTTCATTCAGTGTGGCTGGTTGAAAAGTGTTTAGGGGGTCATTACATTTATCTTGTAGGAAACTTTGAAAATCAGTGTCGGTTTGTGGTATTTTGTTAGCTAGACTTGGGCCAATGTTTGTGAAATATTTACAAAACTGATTTGCAATTTCGGTCGGGTCTGTTATTGTTTTACCAGATAATTTAAAACTAGAAGGAGGTGTTACTTTGAGTTTACGGCGATTTATTATTTCATTTATTGTGTTCCAGGTTCCTTTCATACTGTTTTTGTTTTCAGCAATCTTTTTGTCATAATAGTTCTTTTTAGCTAATCGTATACAATGGTTAAGCTTATTTTTATATCTCTTGTATTTGCTCTGTGTTTCCATCAAAGGGTTATTTAAAGATTTTTTGTACAGTTTGTTTTTGTGCCTTACAGATTTGAGTAGTCCTTTGGTCATCCAAGGATTTAAAGACTTTTTTGCATTTTTTCCTTTCACAAGTTTCAGTGGAAAACATGTTGAATAAATAGAGGAGAAACTTTCAGAAAAATGATTATAAGCGTCGTTCGGATTTTCAAGTTTCAAAATGTCTTGCCAGTTATAACCTTGGACTTTCTCTTGGAAATCTTTTATGTTTTCGTGATTGAAGTTACGTTTATATATCTTTTGTGAGACGCGCCTTAAGGTGTTTTGGTCGTGCATTATTGTGAAAACAGGAAGGTGGTCAGAGATATCATTTATAATAAGTCCATTTAGTGCTTTATCGCCGTTTACGTAATTGGTGAATATATTGTCAATTAAAGTAGCTGAATGCGAGGTGAGACGAGTTGGTTTAGTAATCAGTGGAGATAGACCATGCGAAAATAAACATTCAAGAAATTCATTTGTTGGAGCATGTGAATTTTGTTTCAATAGATCCAAATTAAAGTCTCCCATGAGGTAGCATCGCTTGTTTTCTTTTGTTACAGTATTTAGCAGTTTAGAAAAGATTTCATTGAATTCAATAACGTTTTGTGAAGGAGGC
The DNA here is from genome assembly GCA_025403545.1 of Epizoanthus stellaris. Classification (NCBI taxonomy): domain Eukaryota; kingdom Metazoa; phylum Cnidaria; class Anthozoa; order Zoantharia; family Epizoanthidae; genus Epizoanthus; species Epizoanthus stellaris. The sequence continues at coordinate 10,039 of JAOBYG010059220.1, read as the reverse complement.
CGATAAATTGTTCCAACAATAATGTTTTTCTCTCGGGGATTGCTAATTTCTAAAAATACTGACTCAATTACCTCTGGGTTTGAAAAGTTGCAGTCTTCTCTGATTTTGTATTCGATGTTTTCACGTAGATAAATACCAGTTCCACCGCCCCTTTTTGAGGCGCGGTGGTTCGATATAAAATTATAACCCTGGATGTTGAATGATTCGCTATTTTGCTGGTTTAACCAGGTTTCGGAAAGCCCAATAACGCTAAATTCATGTGTTAAACTGTCAAGCATCGTTTTAAATTGATCAAAGTTGTGTACAAGGCTACGTGCATTTAGATGTAGACAGGAAAATTTAGTTGAATTAAACTGGTTGTTAGTGATATTATTGATTTGGTCTTCTACATAGTATTTACAGCTTTGATTAATCTGAAAAGAATGGTTATCAGGGTCAATATCTCTATCAAAGTCAGTTTGTTCATTTTGAAAATCACTAAAAGGGTTTATTAGAAGTGAATTTAAGGAATCGTGATTATAATGTATCGATCCATTTGCTAGTTCAAACAGAGCTAGTCTAAAGGACTGATCATCAAGATGAGTAAATGGAAAGACCTCAGAAGTACCCGAGGTTATAATTGCAGGATTATATAGGAGAATTTGTATTGGTTACCTGCATTTGTCACTTGTAGTTGTAGAATAGAGCGATATTTATATTCTTTAAGAGTTCTGAGTTCGACTACTGATGCTGTTGTGGACTTGTGTAGGATTGGCTATAAGATGGAGAACCAGATGATGGAGAAGTGTGTGAACCAAATGCTGCGTGAGCATATATTCATGAAATTTTGTTGGTATTCGATGTTTTGTTAATTTCCATCAAGCTTGTATGCAAAATATTGATCTTAACAACCTATAGGTGTTCGTAATATGGAAGGCCAGGAAAGGTTTTGCCGGCCTATCGACAACAGCTCACTAAAACAAACACTTTACTTATCACACTCGACAGGCAGAAGTTCATGCGACACATCGCCATCAATGAAATATTTGATCCACTCGACTAAGGCTCTCATTATAATAAGGAAAGTAAAATTATTCTCAAAATTGCAAATATTACAGTATTTGATTTATTTTAGAAAACTCGCTGTATTGCAAGTAGAGTTATTGTTCAAATTCTTCGCTTGTTTTGTTTTGCATATTTTTGTAATTGTGTTGATAATATGATGCACGGAATGGTTATTTCAAGACACAGTATTTAAATTTTGGTATAATTATAGAGGATTCCTTTAATCAGAAGAGGTAAATTAATTAAATATGATTTGCACCCAGAATACTTTAGCTCAGCGGGAAAATCAAGAAGAACATGATGTAGATATTCTGATGTACGTACCGGACGAAACAGTGCACGTATTGATCGTATTATAGTTACGAAAACTCGTCAGATAACAAAATCCTATATTATTAAGGTTGTACGAGATCTTAGGGAATGTTCTTGATTGAAAATATGCTAAGAACGGAGTACTTGTGATGGACAGTTGTGAAAATTCTTAATTATTTGTACTTGTCAACAGATCTGTGTACAAAGCGGTTACCGACAAACGAATCTGTTTTATGCCAAGAGTACCTAAATATGAAGAACGATGGTCTTCTCCTAAACTGTGATGGCGACCAGCAGCTCTCCTGCAAAGGACGCTGCAGTGGTAACCCAGACCAGAGGAAGACAAGTGGATGGTGGCCTTGTTTCTGTGATGCCAAATGTTTGTCCCTGGGCGACTGCTGTGTCGACTACTCTCTCTGGTACGTTTGTTTCTACCCTGTACTGTTCTCTATCGTTTGATATTGGAAGCTAGATTAGGTACAACGCATTCCCCATGTGACGCCAAATGTTTGTCCCTGGGCGACTGCTGTGTCGACTACTCTCTCTGGTACGCTTGTTTCTACCCTGTACTGTTATCTATCGTTTGATATCGGAAGCTAGATTAGGCACAACGCATTCCCCAAGTGCTAGTGACGCGAGCTGACCAAGACGAGGACTTCTTATTACACTTTTGAAGTGAACTTAAAAGTTCATCGCATTTGTACAGAGATACTACTGCCAGCTAAAACGCATAATCAGTTTGACCGAATTACTTTACACTCATAATAATTTCTTAAAAATAGAAACAAAGTTTACGATAGAACGGCTACTCTTTCGTGTTTGTGCATTGCGGCTGGCACCGTTTTGTGTTAGACTACAAGTCCCTCTTTTCTTCCAGAAATCTCGGAGAAAAAGAAGACTGAGAGCGACGGACGAGTCGGCGCGTTTTCCTCTGAGTGAAGAATATAATATTTACGATAAGCATAAATCTTCCCAATTTAAAAGATTGAAAGCTCTCATAGCCCATTTTTGTCGAGATTACTACTATTACGCTGTGAATGTAATTGAATATTTGCATGTTTCATTCCATTTTCACTAGCACCCAGCACTGCTGTAATATTTATCTAATATGTTTGTATTGCTTGAAACTCTTTTGATTTCTAGTGCAAGCAAGTTAGGAGAAACTAAACTAAGAACTAGGAACTAAGAACTTCTAACACCGCCGGCTATTAGTACAAAGCAAAATAGAATTGCAAAAAACAAAACAAATTAGAAAAGTCAAGAAACTGCCTCAAACTATACGATATCTTACTCTGTCGGCCGACCAAATGCACGACGTACAAATGTCCTGGGCGCGAGTTATCTAAAATAGCATTGGTTCTGAAAAATAGATCTCAAATAATTATTATCATGGGGAAGGGGGTTATCTTCTCTTAGATTATATTCTCTTGTGTGAATGCTATCAGAACCAAAATCGGTAGTATAAACGATTCCTAGAAAGGATAAGAAATTAATTGTATCGTGTAAACTGACCGTGATCCAAATTCGTCAGGAACCCTGTAAACCTAGCCTTAAGGCTCGCCAGGCTGTGGAAGGCTTCGAATATTTGCCTTTTGAAAGTCTGTTCTGTAGGGAAGGTCACAACCCTCCAAACACTGTGTATACGTATAATCTGTAAATGTGATCAGCAGAGCAGCGTAGTCTGAGGTGTGACAGAACCAGGATTCATGTCCTCGCTACTCAAAGTGATAAGCTTACAAGGCATATCTGGAGCAGTGACCCATTGGAAGCTAGATTGTTGTAGAACTCTCTGCATTATTTTCGTTTACAAGAAGAAATGATATGTAGAATGGTCAGTATGGTACAAATATGAAAGGCTGTTCCTTTTTCCGAATATTAATTAAAACCATGTACTTTTCTGTAGGTGTAATACAAAGAAACATTTAGGAACAACAATAAAGTGCTTCGCTCCCCAAAGTAAGAACCTTGAAGGTTATATCATGATAAGAGGATGTCCCAACACATGGCAGGACGATGGAATTAGAGAACAATGTCTTAACCGAGACTCAAATGATTCGTTGAGCCGCATTCCAGTTTATGACCATAACACAGCAGTGACTTTCAGCAATGTATACTGCGCTGTTTGTAACGAGGCAAACAACTTCACCTACTGGCAACTGGTATTCGAGTTTGGTTGGAATCAGTCTCAGTACGTAAAATCAAAGAACACGTCCACAACTACCTTGTTGAAGCAACAATACTGGTTCACGAAGCCGTATCCACCCCGTTCAACAGAATCCTGCGTACTGACCCCTCGGCAAGTACCAGCTGACGCCATCAAGGGTCCTACGAACATCAGTTCTCATCTCTGGTCGATGTGTAAAGCATACTCTATGCCTGTATATACAGATGATAAGAAGAAGATTAAGAACCCTCACTGTGGACGTTTATTAAACTCCACATCAACAACCTTTAGCTGTAAACTGCTACCGAATCTGCCTCCACCGCTATCAATTATTTTTACATTCAACACCAAAGGAAATACTATTTCAAGTGGTGATAAATCCAAAACTCGCATAGTTGAGTACAACTGTAAAGTAGCAGAAGTTTATGATCCGTTCGCGGACCGCTGTCGAAGAATTGTTGTCGATTTAGAGACAAACTTTACAGAGATACTTGATGTAAATGACACGCTGTGTCCACAAAGGGCCATCTACAAAGCCGCTGAGTACATCATTTATCACAACGGTTCTGTTTTCATCCTCAGTCATAAGAAGATATACGGTAACGAAAGTTATACGAGGATAAACGACAGCATTTTATTGTGTACAAACTTCACCACAAACAAGACAAAATCCATCTTCAAAATCCCGCATAGCACCTCAGTGTCTTCAGTTCTCACCTTGGCGGGATCATCTGTCTCCGTGGTGAGTTTGTTGTGCTTCCTGGTGACACGTTTCCTATTCCAAGAACTGCGCACGATGTACGGAAGAGTATTGATGAACCTGTCATGCGCAGTGCTGATGTTTCAGCTTCTGTTCCTTCTTACTGGTCAAACAAGTATTGCAGCAGTGTGTGACATCATAATTGGGGTCCTGCACTATGCTTTACTTGCGATGTTTGCCTGGATGAGTGTGGTGGCTTATGACGTCAGAAAAACATTTACTACAAAAGGTGAGGCCACTAAAAGACTATCGTTTGTAAAGCGGACTTGTCCCCCTAGCTACCTAAACGCCTATTTAGCTGTCAAAACATGCAATACACTTCCCGAGCTATTCACTGTGCACCGTCGCGTTTGGTACCAGCGCGCTCAGCGCGCGATGGTCGTATCGAAAATATCGGTGTCACGCACTTTATGGACGCGTGCGTCACGCAACGCGCGAAAAACGCAGTTTTGCGACAAAAAGTCGCCATTTTTGCTACGATCGACGCAACACCGTTGCGTTTGGTACCAGCGCGCGCTGAGAAGTGTCTAGATTTATATTATTTCGATTACGTTTCACCAACGATCTTCCAACCAAACCAAAGTTAATTAAGATAGCATAAGACCACCACTATAACACTATAGTTTGTAAAATGGACTTGTTCCCCATAGCTACCTAAATGTGGGTATTTAGCTGTCAAAATAGTAATATATTATAATAGACTTTATTAACGTTTCAATATACATCTAGCAGAGGGAAAACCCTCCACTTATAAGGGACACCTAGCTACACTAACTAACTAAAATCTAAAAATCTAAAAAATCTAAAAATCTAATACTGTAAAACATACTTTTCGTCAAAATACACTTCCCGAGCTATTCACGGAGAAGTGTCTAGATCTATATTATTTCGATTACGTTTCACCAACGCTCTTCCAACCTAACCAAAGTTAATTAAAATAGTATAATACAATAGAACAGAAATCAAGTCACTAGTCTCTAGAATATTTCTAAAACAAACCAATTGTTCATCGATGTTTATCTGCAAATGTATACTGTGTTTCTCCTCACTGTTTCACAGGGTAGTTATGTACAATCTTTATGGCCGAGTTTTCATTCAATGCAACAGGAGCAAGCATTTATTGGCTCTAGGGTGCAGCAGCCATCTTGGATAAGTGATAATATGGGATACCAAGGGGCCAAACACCAGAAGCACATGGCAATAGACCTTTCTTAAGATACGGCGGCCATCTTGGATAAGTGATATTATGTGATGCCCAGGGTCAAACACCAGAAGCACATGGCAATAGACCTTTCTTAAGATACAGTGGCCATCTTGGATAAGTGATATTATGGGATGCCAAGGGGCCAAACACCAGAAGCACGTGGCAATAGACCTTTCTTAAGATACAGTTGTCATTTTGGATAAGTGATATTATGGGATGCCCAGAGGCAAACACCAGAAGCACGTGACAATAGACCTTCTTAAGATACGGCGGCCATCTTGAATATTATGGGATGCCCAGGAGGCAAATTCGCCCGCAATCGTTCTGGAGTTACTAACTTACTAAAGCTATGTGCGTTAGAGATCTGAGAGGAAGCTCCCATTTGAAAGCGAGTTCGTATTTCAAACATTGGAAAGTCTCTAGATTAGTTATGAGAACGTTTCCCCATTTTGTTTTAGGTTCGGCTGCAACTTACGATGATCATGGAAAGGCAAATAGAGGATTTTGTTGGTATTGTCTGTATGCGTGGGGAATACCGCTGGTCATAGTGATTGTCTGCATCATTTTGGACTTCAGTCTTGATATCGAGATGGGTTATGGTAAGAATACATACATTTTATAGAAGTATCACTATAATTCTTATATCATACACTAATTAAAACGGTTTTCCGTCCATAATCGGAAAGTTCAACCACGATCTCTCTTGTATTCGTCATTGATCGTCCACGTATATTTAAGAAATAGAAAACACTTCCGTGTTTTCCATCGAGTTATGTAACACGAGTGCAAGTTTGGGAGAACAAGAAATAGTTGTGGTAGCACGAGCCACTGGCGAGTGTTTCCACAGTTAATTCGCTTTCTCCCAAACTTGCACAAGTGTTACCATAACTCAATGGAAAAAACAGGAAATGTTTTCTATTTTCTTTATTAAATAGACGCAGCCATGTTTCCATCGAGTTATGGTAAACGGCTTTCAACCAATCAGAGCGCGCGTTATATCTAGTGTATTTTATAGAATTCTTTGTAATAATTCATTCTGATCATTAAAATGGGACTGACTCTGAATAATAGCGTTACTGATGTTATTCACAGGGTCCTGGGCATTCTGACACAAAGATTGAACAAAATGTTAAGTTTGCCTCTTTTCCTATTTCTGGAATTATATATTTTTTACTTCTGTGGGTCTACAAATATATATCTTTATGACTCTGTCGATAATTGAACCGTTCACATTGGTATCAAAAGAAACATTAGAAAGGAACAAGGTTGAGCAATGTCACATGTTGCCATGAGCGAAATTTATACCCACGTGTTCCTAGTTATGAGTCGGGTGGGGTGATCATTACACTACCAGGACAACCTTTTGAAGACAACGATATCACGTGGCTGTTCAAATCATTATGTGGTAAATATATGAAATGAATACAGGATCAGATGAGAAGCGAGCGTACTGTTACCTGTCCCCGACTGGCCGTATTTACTTTACCGCCATAGTTATTGGTGCCTTGCTGCTCTTTAACACAATCCTTGAACTAATCCCCAAATCATGTTTACTCCATACAGGATCAGATGAGAAGCGAGCGTACTGTTACCTGTCCCCGACTGGCCGTATTTACTTTACTGCCATACCGATTGGTGCCTTGCTGCTCTTTAACACAACCCTTGAACTAATCCCCAAATCATGTTTACTCCATACAGGATCAGATGAGAAGCGAGCGTACTGTTACCTGTCCCCAACTGGCCGTATTTACTGTACCGCCATACCGATTGGTGCCTTGCTGCTCTTTAACACTGTGGTGCTTGTTCGTACTGGTATTGCAATCAAAAATGTGCAGCAAGTAGGTTGTTCTTTAAGATGTTGGTGTCTTCCTTTGACCTACTTGAATCTATATATTTAAATAGACCAGTCAGTAATACCAAGACTTCAGCTTTATTACATTATCACGTAGGATACTGAGAAAGCTGTCACCCATCTTCCGCACCCCTCCCTGGTGGTGTTGTGTTTGAAGCTGACGTCAGTGATGGGCATCACGTGGGTGCTGGGATTCGTTTATGCCATCGCTGATAATCCATATGTTGAATATGTGTATATCGTCATCAACAGTTTGCAGGGTAAGGTCGTAATATTAGTGTATAAACGATGAATGGGCAAATAGACTCAATAAACCAACCAACCAATCAACAATGCAAACAAGCAAGCAAGCAAGCAAACAAGCAAGCAAACAAGCAAACAAACAAGTAAGCAAGTAAGCAAGCAAGCAAGCAAGCAAGCAAGCAAGCAAACAAGCAAACAAACAAGTAAGCAAGTAAGCAAGCAAGCAAGGAAGAAAGCAAGCAAGAAAGCAAGCAAGCAATCAACAATCAATCAATCAATCAATCAATCAATAGATTTTAACGAGGGTGACACACTTGACAGTAGTAAAACTAATGAATTCGTGGCCATCAAACTAGCAAAAAATGCATTACGGTGCCTAAAAAATTGGAAGCGGAGTATAGCAATGGTCAGTATTGTAGATAGACAATAGATGGAACGAGGCGGTGTTCACACGATATAATCCAGATGTGCCGAACAATCTTAGAAAATATAGAATGAAACAAATAGCGAAACAATTTCTTAATTACTGTGTCTTCTAGTTCAGTCATGATAATATTTGACAGGACTGGGCCAAGTGAAAATCCCATGAATACACCATCAACCTGTTCATAGACTTTATCATTAAAGCTGAAGTCAGTTTCTTGCAAGAATCCATAATGATGTTCCTTTATGATCGAGGACGGCACTTTCAAGTTTTATTTTTGATACGTGGACGACACCTTGGTCTTGATGAGAACTGCTGACATAAACAAAGTGCTTACAAATCTAAATGGTTTTCACTCTAAGCTACGGTTTACTGTATAGATGCCTTTAGAAACGAGGATATTTAGTTCTTAGATCTTTTGATTAATAAGAATGAAACTGGTGTGCATTTCAAACCAACACACACGGAACAGTATTCTCATTTGACCAGTTTCACCCTCTTGAGAATGAAAACCGCATGGGTTAAAGCCTTATTTCATAGACAGGAAAAATGTGTAGCAGTAAGACAGGCAATTGTCACGTAATGCAATAGTTCATGTCTTGGAACGGTTTCCCGAGATATATACGCAAGTCACTCCTGAAGCAGTTAGAAAACAACAGTAAACACGACAGAACAACCATGAATGATAGTGATGAGGTACGATATGAAAACGTTATGGTTTCGTCTTCTTTGTACTGTTCAGAAAAAGACAAAACACCTTCTGATCAAAGACCTAACCTTGTGTATAAAATAGCCTGTCCAGTGTGGAGAAGACTAGGTGGGTAGCAACTAACCGTTGTGCCCGAATCCGTTTAGATGAGCATGGTGAACGACACGGGTCAGCCCATGTTCAGGCACTCTTGGGACTCCAATCAGCTTTGAGTCTCACATTAGAAACGCCGTTCTACAGAACTCTGAAATACTGGATTGTAATTTATTCTTGTCCCAACTTGACTACTCAGAAGACTATTATGTAAAGAAATTCTCACCTTCCATTAATAAGGGAACGAAGGCTTCTAAGGAAATTATTGTACTTATTTAATTTAAATAATCCCTTCATTGTAAAATTCCTTGTTTTCTTTTCTTGTTTCCGACATAGAACCTTCAGTTGCGTATAAATATCCTGTACACGTTGTAATTCACTCATTGGCATGTAATAAAGTCGAAATATAAGATTTAGTGACAAGATGATGCTTTTCGGTCTTAGTTTCATTCCATATTCACACGATATAACGTATAGAATTTTGCAGCCAATTTATAGATGTTCTTTTGTAGCTTCCAGTGGTCTCTCGACCGGCACAGACGCTGCCAAAAGTACTGTTCACGTTTCCCTCAGTTTTTGCCAATCCCGTATTTCTATGCGTGAAAGTGTCATGTTAGAGAAAATCCAGACTCACTGCAAGCCGTAAAGAAGATGAAGAATCTCAACGCCCGGTAGATAAATTCTAAACAGTTTGTAACTTTTATCGTACATGCATCTCCCTAGATCAGCTGGTTACGGCTTTCGTCTGCGTCATCTGGATAACCCAAATGGCTAGTAATATATATAAAGATATAAATGTCAGCTGGCTAAACATAATGGTCTGCTGACAAATAATATATATTACATGCTCTGTGCCACTGGCCTGTCCACAGAATACACTCTCTTGAGCAACACAACGTCTGCTTTCTTAAGTGGACGCGAAACTAAGTTTTCTGGAGACAAAAACAATGTTTTTAGACGGGAAAGATGTACTAAATGCAATATGCTGCGAGTTATAAGAGCAGTATATATTATGTACAGACAGTCGCAGTCGCATTTCGGAGGCACTTCCGTCCATACAATCCAATGAGAACAAGATATTTTTAACATCCTCTATCACTGTTAAAAGCGAATCATGTGTGTGAATTTTAATTGCGTACATGTATATGCACAATATATACCTTATTATAGGAAATTAACGTTTCATGAAATTAACGTAACTTAAATCAACGCGACCTAAATTAACGCGAATGAA
>JAOBYG010059109.1:0-11901 GCA_025403545.1 Epizoanthus stellaris | reverse complement strand
GGCAACACGTCCACGTAGCGGTACGTGTTAGCAAATGTGAAATACTTCCACATTTTCCCCTTGAGTGTTCGATTGAATCGTTCTGCAATTTGAGCCTTCGTTTCATTGTAGGTGACAAAGTGATGAATACCTTGGGATTTCAAGAACGTTTGAAACTGACGGTTCAGAAATTCCGTGCCAGCATCGGTCTGGAGTCGTTCGGGTTTTCGTCCCTCCTTTAGAATACGTCTAAAGGCCTGTATGAGGCTCTTTCCTGTTTTGTTTTTCAAAGGAACCACCCATGCATACTTTGAAAGCACGTCAATACAGGTCAAGAGGTGTTTGAAACCCTTGTTGTAAGATGTAAACTGCTGCATATCCACCAGATCCGCTTGCCATTGTTCGTCTTTTCCATTCACGATGACCCGATTTCGTCTAAACCGACGTCTGGCTGCTTTGTGGAGTGTATAGGTCAGCTGCTTCTCCATCCAAGCTTTTACGTTTTTTCGTGGAACCCCTTTTGTTTTGGCTGCCTTGACAAGTTTCTCCACGCCTCCAAAAGCAGCAGCAGAGTCTGGAGCATAATAGAGTTTTTTTAGAACGGCTTCCTGTCGACGTACCGTCTTTTTCGTCCTTTGCCTGTTTGTCGTCGTTTTCCTCTTCTTCTTCTTTTTCTTTTGCTGGCTCCTGGGCACCATCTTCGATCACGATGATCTGACTGGCGCAACAGGAAAAGAGTACTCTCATACGACGAAATAGGTCTGACACACGAATGAGCGGGGTGTCTAAACCTCCCCCTCCAAAGCAACACACACCCATACGTGACGCGTGTTCAAATCCATCTGACGGATTCGTTTCAACATGTAGTCCTTTATACAGTTTTTTTACCTTACCCTCTTCAATAACCGTAAGGGTATGTGACATACGTTCCGGGCCGACGTGCTCGCTTGTCAAACACCAATCTGTAGACTTTATCTTGAGGCTTAGAAAGAATCTGTTTCGTTTTGACGTCGCGTACGATCTTACACGGATCGTGTACGGTCAGGGTCTCCTGTGGGCGGAGGCAAACCACGTCGCACATGGATTGGAAGTTAAGGATCTGGGCATTTCGGTAGTTGAGCGTGAATCCGCGCACCTTGCAGCATTGCTTACCCATGCTGGTCTCATAGGCGTAATTCTTGGGTCCGGCAGCAACGAAAGTGGTGATATGCTCGTCATCGTCCAGTTCGTTCGTCAGCTCACCCAGGTAGTCACCAAGTTGGGGTTCCCACTCACCCGGTTTCACGGTGTACACCACGCTGTCGGTGTCGAAGTAACACACTCGCTCTCCCAATGGTTCCAACAGCAAGTAGAGTTTGAGGCGAGCGTAGGCTGTGGTGAAAATGGCAATAAAAATGCTCGTGTTATCGAATGGCACGTCAAACTCCTCTTGGGCACAAGATGCTGCCAAAACCACCTCGTCATTGACAAAGTAGAGCTGTGTCACCTCTTGCATCTCATCCAACAGCAACTCGTACAGTGTGTCAGGGGCATAGTGGTACTGCGTCTTGGGGAGATTGGAGCATTGCGCAAATTTGCCCCAAAACGAATTGAGCATGAGTTTGGCCACACAGCATAGCCCCTCGTTGCGTTTCACTTGGGTGGGATCGAGCTTGATCCCCTCCTTCTCCTCATACTGGCGAATGTATTAGTCTTTATCGGCTTCGGTGCACACCCATGCCGGCCAGTCGGATGCCTGCTGCTTTAGCTCGAGGAAGGTGTTGACGTAGCCGCAAAACAGTTGGTTGGAGCATTGGGGACAGTGCCACACTTCGTGTAACGTCATGATTTGATAGCCCCTCTCTTGCGCCTTGAGTACTTCTGGTGTGGTTCAGGTCCCAGTCAGACATCGTTCTCACTCATCATGCTCATACCACTCTTGATTCAACTCTTTGGCACAGATTTGACACAGGGGAAACATGAGCTTGCCGTTACATCGGTAAGGAAGAACGGGGTGAAACAAACCATGTGGAGATAACACGGTACACTTAACGAAACCGAAGTAGTCTGAAAGATGGGAAAAGTTGCTCGTGATAAATTCAGGATGCCCTAAAGGGTACTCGCTATATTTGTTGGTCCACGGATAGAGGGATGTGTAGTCAACATACTTGATTTTCTCGTTCACGCCGGCCTCCATGTACAGACGCACAGCATTCATTTGCCCTCCAAAGAAGGCCTCTCGGGGCTCGATGGGCACCACTAAATCCAAAGCATCGACGATGGTCCGGGCCTCCTCATCTTCCGCGAGCAGCTTCTTAAACACACACTCCCACATCTCCACCACAGCATAGTCGCTCACTTCCAATTTCTCTTTTCAATTCTGAGTCTGCTCTCGCAAGGCCCCCATCGTACGTCGGTTGACCGTGTTTAACGTTTCAGGATCTTTGTAACACATTTTACAACCATGGTAGAAGCAGCCATTGAACTCATATACGGTACTGGAGGGTGAATGATATCCGTCGACGCAAAATCCCTCAATTAACCTCTCACCATCACTACGTCTGTGGGAAAGTTGAATGTGCTGTTTTCGTTCCACATAATGTAGCCATTGCTCTGTACAAACGATTGGACGATTTTCGGATGATATCCACCTGCCGGTAACAGGCCTATGGTGTTGGGGCTTAGAAAGTGGGTGCAAAAGACGTCGTTGCATGTTGTGGCAATAGTAATGGCGTGACGAAAAGGATCTAGACCACATTGTTCTTTAAATAAGGTCTGGAACAGTAGACAACTCCGACGCAGGATGTCGACGTCCGATCTGCAGTAGGCTAGAAGCTCTTCGGCGAAGTTAAATTCGACTTGATCGTTCACCTGTCTGGTATGCCACTGGAGAAACATGTCCCTTTCTTTCGCTTTCATTCTGTCGGGACCATAGTAATGTGTGGCAGGAATAGGACCTATGTATGCTTGATTCTCTGGACGATTGAAAAAATGAGGGAAGTAGCCTTTTTTCAGTTCGGTAAGTCCAAATGTGCTGGTCTTCGTCTTCGTCTTCGTCTTCGTCTTCGTCTTCGTCTTCTTTTTCTTCTTCTTCTTCTTCTTCTTCTTCTTCTTCACCGTCCTCATCTTCATTCTTGTGCTTCTTCCCACACTTTTTCTTTTTCTTCTCTTCTACAATGGGCTGAATGTAACACAGATGATCTAGGGTACTAACTGCTGACACGAATCACACTTTTTCTTTCCACAAACATGTTTCTCGTTCTTACTCTCGCATCATATGTTGATGTTCATGTTACATCTCGAACATATGTACACCTCACTGTGGTTGGTCGGTAGCCAATCAGAGGGCAGTATGGAACCACATGATCAAAATGAGCCAATCAACGTGCGCATATTTGTGATGTCATCAGAATGGAATGTGCGCCCACGGTAAAAATGTCAGGGTCGAGGTGAGCCCGCGGTGCTTGAGAATGGAATGTGGCAATTATAGGTTATTATAGCCAATCAGAGCACAGTATTGCACGGGACGAGGATTGGAATGTATTTTTTTAGGATGTAGTGAATAAGGACGCGATGTGGGAGTGGCATGAGGGGTTTGGAATGCATATTTTTGGCGGTATAGCAAATGAGGAAAGGATATCGGGTGGGAGATGCGGTTGAATGGGTTGGAAGGAGAAGCGAGATAAAAGCGGTGGCTTGGAGAAGCAAAAGTAAAAGAAAAAAAGATGTCGGGTGTAAAAAGAACAAGACAACCAAAGAAGGTCAGTGAGTATGAAAGTGCTGAGGGTTCGAAAAAGTCCAAGTACCCCCCTATGGAAGAGTTATTTGAAAAGAAAACCAAGTTCCCAACTCTGGAAGAATTTGAACAGAAAGTATGTGAAAAGGATTACAGCAAGGCTTTGAAATGGCGCGAGTTGGAAGAGGATCGAATCTATGAACTACAGGACTATGAACTGTTTCAAATGAATTTTGGCGAGACCGCACTGCTTATGCTGGAGACAGAGGATGGAGAGAAGCTTAAGGCTTGGACACGCAGCACCATGAGAAAGGAGTTGGCAAACTATCAGTTTCAGCGATACATACGACCTAGAGGGATGCAGCGCAGCAAAAATGGATGGGATTATTATACATTGAACATCTGACAGTGATGAGAAAGGATGCAACAGATTATTATTATGCAACATGTTTGTTTTGTAATCATTCAAAGAGATTTATTAAAAGAATCATAAAAACGTACAAAGTGTTGTGTACTTATAAATAGAAAACTAAAAGTAGAATTTTTACATATTTTTATTTACATAAATGTAATACGTCATTGTTCTCTTAATAAATATAACTTTAACCGACTACACTGTGTTGCTGAATAACTGAATAATGGTAAATAGGATGGCATATTGCACAGTAATACGAACCTCTATTGATTGCCTAAAACATTCTATTTTCACATCTACGACAAGTAGGAATATGAACCTTAAACAAAAATTAATATTATAATGTAAATATTTAATGCAATCTAAGTTGAGGGTCCTCTATCAAAACTAGCGAATTAGAACCCTGATAAAAGACACGATTGTATATAAAACCATGAGTTCTGTTACGCACATAAACATTACGGTTTCTAATGAAAGGTTCTCAGTTTCTGCGGTATTACCACCATGAAATGCTAGGATCATCCTCATCATATACAACCTATCGATTTAGAGGAAAAAACATTTTAACAAAATTACGTTTGAATATACTTATACTGGCCCGAGCCCACCAAACTATTCGTTGATCGTTTTTTATCATTTGCTATAGAAATTTTTTTAAAAATGTATCTAACACCTCGTTTTGGAAAGAACTGACAACAACAACAACAGCAGTACTTTTAGAAACGATTAAAGAGATTTATTTAAAAAATCTTAAAAAGTACAATTGTTGTATCGATACTTAATTACATGCAAATAATATTTAAAAAGTGACATAATTCTCTGTAATAAACTAAGTATTTACACATTGTTTGTTTCATTTCTTTCTATTTCAGTAAAAATATTATGATGGATTAGGTTTCGTATTCCATCACTCCTGCGTAAACTTGGAATCTAATTAGAAAGATGTAACAAACGATTTATTATATATCTAAAAAGTAAATAAATATAATACTAGCAACTTAAATCTACTCCTAACGTCACAGAAAAGTAAGTACGCACGAAAAATATCATACTAATTTTGAAAGTATTTAATTCACCCCCTCCTCCCTGTACGTTCATGCCTTTCTGTTAAAATAATAAAGTTTAAGGTGTCAATAAGATGCCTATAGGCATCTGAATCTTGACGGCAACCTCTAGTATAGAGGAAAATAAAAACACTTATTAAATAAGAGGATAATTGCGAAGGTGTTGCGCCTAAGTGCATAATGTTCGTAACAGCTGGTATAAATTCACTTAATGCATTTAATACCTCGGTCAACCTTTCCGTATCTCGTTCCGTATACCTTTCATTGTCCCTTTCTGTGTCCCCTTCATTGTCCATTTCAGTGTCCTCATCATCTGATATTATTATCACTCTACTATGAGCCAACAAGTTTAACGGCATTTCTGTTCTGCAGTGAGGGCATGTGCTTCGCAGCATCAAATTTCCCTCACCTGACCGATATTCGGTTGTATCTCAACTGCAGAAAAAAGAAAACAAATTAAAATTATGAAAAGAAAATGATTAAAAAAAGCATGAATTAATAAGACAATCATTGAGTCATTTCTCAGAACATTCTCTCACCTTCTTAAACATTCAGTATGTACATACTGATCGCAACAACGTAATTTCTCCTCAGTTCCGACCTCTTCCATACAGATAACGCATTACCTTCTGTCTGTTTCTTCTTCATCATCTGAAATAACGATTACATCTTCTTGCATCATCTTGCGAGAGGTTCCAAAACGAGTGTAACGAATTGTGCTATCTCTTACCTTTATACTCGGATCGAAATTCACCCGGATCGAAATACTCCAATCAGAAAACAGTTATAATTAACAATTATGGTTCCTTGGGCGTCTGCTTTGTCCTTGACCTTGACTGCACGTCATCGGATTGAAATTCTCCGGATCGAAATCCGCCAATCAGAAAGATCTGTTTCCTCGGGCGTCCGCTTTTACTCGCTCTAGCATACCCCCTACCCACTACCTCTATACCCTATACCCCCCTATACCTTTGATTGTTTAAATGTTATCGTGTTTTTAGGATTGAAAACAAGGATTCTAGGATGACGGATACTGAAGGAAACAATAGTACATGTATTTTTTTTATTGACGAATTTCAATTTGATGATGTCATTGAAAAAACATATACAGTAATGTAGAATTAATTAAGTTTTTTATCCTAGAATGGCGGATGTCTGAGGAAAAAAATAGTGTATGTATTTTTTGATTGCCGAATTTCGATTTTATGATGTCATTGCAAAAACGTTTAGAATAATGTAGAATTGTAGAATTGTTTGTTCCTAGGATGGAGGACGCCTGAGGAAACAATAGTGATTGTGTTTTTTAATTGGTGGATTTCGATCCGCTCACGTCAGCAAGAAACTCTATAAAAGCGGGACGATGCGCTCTGATTTTTCATTCCTTGCAAGAACCAGAACAAGTACAAGAAGAACAAGAAACATCGTGTAAATATTTTATTTAGTTTCTATTATACGCATGTAACAAACACCTTGTAAATATTTATTTCGTTTTCTATTATATGCATGTAATTAAGCAAACAAGTACGCAATACATTGTACTTTTTATGATTCTTTTAATAAATCGCTTTGAATGTTTACAAAAAACACGTTGTTGCTGTCAATTGTACAATAATAATACTAATAATAGTTCTCCAAATCCTTTCTCAGAACTGTCAGATAATGTCGAATGCAAAATATTCCATCTTCCCATTTTTGCTTCGTTACATCCCTTTAGGTCGTATGTATCGGGCAACTCATAGTTCCTCAAATCCTTTCTCAAGGTACTGGGTGCCCAAGCCTTTAGCTTTTCTCCATCCTCTGTCTCCAGCGAAAGTAGCACAGTCTCGCCAAAGTTCATTTCGAGCATTTCATAGTCCCACAGTTCATAGATTTGACCCTCTTACAATTCGCGCCATTTCAAAGCTCTGCTGTAATCCTTTACTTGCACTTTCTTTTCAAACTCTTCCAGAGTTGGGAATTTGGTCGTCTTTTCAAAAAATTCTTCCATGGTAAGGAACTTGGACTTTTTTTAATCATTTGTCTTCTTCGGTTAATTTCTTCTTTTTGCACCTAACGTCTTCTTGTTCTTGTTGTTGTTGTTGTTGTTGTTGTTGTTGTTGTTGTTGTTCTTCTTCTTGTTGTTCTTGTTCTTGTTCTTGTTCTTAGCCTGTATCTCCCACTCGATACCCTTCCCTCATTCGCTACATCCTAAAATAGGACATTCCAAACCCATCACATTATCCTCACATCGTGTCCTCATTCGCTACAACCCAAAAAAACACATTCCATTCTATTCTCTGCGCTCTGGTTGGCTATAACCTATAATCCCCACATTCCATGGTCTATAATCCTAAAATCCCCACATTCCATAAACTATAATCACCACATTCCATCTTGACACTGACAATTGCACCGCGGGCGCACATTCCATTCTGATGATGTCATTGACATACTGTGCGCTGATTGGCTCTTTTCGGTCACATGTTAAAATGCTGAATGCTGATTGGCTACCTTCTAACCGCATTACCTTTACTACTCATATAATTGATGAAATTCTTAATAATACTATAATAGTAACGTAATTTCTATTTCAATTTACTTATTAAAAATTATACTTCTTTATATATAGACACTATGTACATCCTGTTCAACTGCCCAGACAAACCTACATACACATGAATAAAAGTCCTACACGTGTTTGTTTGTTGATAAAAACTAGTGGATTCACTAGCAACCACGTGACATTTTGGTGTTTACCCGCTTGGTATAACCCACAAGGAGCACCAAGGTACCAACTAAAGTTGGCCAAACCGAAGAGTTACCGCAAAGGCAGGTTGACTTCCATAAACGGCACTGCCTAACCAATGAGTAACTGATGGAGTATGAAGTGTGTATGGGGTGTATGAATAAGAGTAAGAAATGCGAGATGAAATTAAGTGTGTGTAATGTATGTAAACAAATGTATTGCCTCGTGTGATAAATATGTAAGTGTGTAATGAAAAAAGAAAAAGTAATAAAATTTATACAGTGTATGTGATTATTTTGAAAGGTTAGAATAGCAAAAGGGCAATTCCATGTAACGGACATTACACTGTTTGCCAACAATCAAAGTAAAAGTTTATTTATTTAATAGATTTTCACTAAAATTAAGTTACAAATTAGTAAATCTGACCAACAGAGGATTGAAAAATACAGCCATACGAGAAACATATTCAGCAAATTTCTCAATTTTGAAATATGAATTAATTTAGAAGTGTAACGGACATTACACCAGATCAGACATGTGTATTTCTACAATCTTTAAAACTTGATAATCTTCTCAACTAAAGAGGCTCACATAAAATCTTATCAAAATTTGGAACCTATATGCATTCAGGTAAGATAGTTTGAAAAATATTTCATACAAATGTGATTATTCTCTTGAATAAATGATAAATTTTAACGTAACGGACATTACACAATCCCCATAACGGACATTACGCTTTTGTCCAATACTATTTAATGTTTGTTACTTCTAAGAAAAATAACATATTTTTTTAGTTTTTAACCATTGTTATAGACAATCACAATATTTTGAGTAATTCACAATGAAAAAGGTCAAAATAACTTTTTTATTTAATCACAATATTATGCTTTAATGCAGCTTTAGAAACCAGCATTGTGGTTGTTTTGAAAAACCATAAATTACCACAAAATGGATCTTAAAGAAGTAAACCTGTTAATTAGGTTTGAAATATCTAATACTGGAAGTGCAGTGTTCTGTTCCATGTGAGTTTTGCGCATTTTAGCACTAGTACTCCCATCGGCTTTCTAGTTCTTTAACTCTGAAGGTTCCACGGCTGTTAATAGGCTCTGGATACTGAATCTTCTGTGTTATATCCTGAGGCAAATAATCAATCTCATCAGCTTGTTTTGGCCACCTCCATCCTCCAGCACACTTTTCAAAAGCTTTCACCCTGGCACCTTGGGAATACACCTTTGTCACCTGGCCTGGAAATAATTCCCCTTCATACCGGCATATGACAAAATTCCCTACATCAACTCTGGTTGGTGGTGCATGTTTCTGACACTGTTTCTCATACCATTCATCTAAATCGGATTCAGATTCATTGGTTTCTGGCATTTCATCAGCATCAGTTTCTTCTTGGCCTTCATGCTTGTTAGTGAATTATTTGCACTTGATTGCACCATTCTGCAAAACTGTGACAAAATGCATCTTCTTGATTGAATCAACTGGTTTGGAGGAAGCGAAGATTTTGTCAAGTGCCATTTCACTTGCACATGATTGAATATCTTCAGCTGACACTGGGATAACTCCAATCTTCTGCTCTTTCTTCATAGAAACTTTGCAAAAGTCTTCCAGTGAGCTTACCACCTCTTGCCTGCTGAGGGTTTCCATCCAGACATTCCTTTTCACTGTTCCTCCTATACCATCAACAGCTCCTTTCCCATGGGAAGTTGCAAAAAAGTTCCAGTTCAGACAATCAAGATGATGCTGTTCATGTAAGGAAGGTAGACAATTGAAAACATACTGATTCTTGAATTGTGAAGAAGGCCCATCAGAGAAAATGTCAGCTTTCTTTATGGCATTCTCGGTAGTTAACTTGGATAGCACTTTATGAATGAATACGCAAACACTGGTCTTGTCATGGTCTAGATCATCGCTGACGAAAATCATGCTTTTCTGTTCCTTGTGCATCCATGCACAAATGGTGAATATTGTGAGCTGGTTCTGATTCCAGTATGCTGACTGAATTTCTCCTTGGTGCTGTAAGGTATAATTCTCACTAAAATCTACCTGAATCACTGCACTTCCACTGGGAATGCTCAGTAGTTTAGTTTGAAAACAGTTGCTTTGTTCCCTTTTAATGAAGACATGTAAGAGAAACTTGGGCAACTTCTCTGTTAGGCTTTCAATTGCTGCAAGAACTGTTCCTGTTCTGCAACATTTCATCATCTTCTTTCTCGGTGCACTGGCCTTTCCATCCTCAGTTGCAGATTTTCTTCTTTTATGGCTTGGCTCGTTGTGCTCTTCTTCTCTTGCCCATTCATATCAGAATATTTCTGAGTTGAGTTCTGGTCCTTGAAAAGTACCAAGCCATGTAGCCATCTTCTGTGAGCATGCATCACAGTTCCCAGTCATGCATTTCTCAGACTCAGGTGAACACACAAAGTTCGATACAAAACTACTTGAGTAAGCTGGGAAAGTAGGGATGGCTTTGTGCAGTGCATCACACAACAGCATGATATTCTCATGATACATGCAAAGGCAAGCATCTTTGGGGGTTTCTGACCTATGGAGCACATTTACTGGCTTGAGCTCTGCAAATTTTGACTTGCCTATCTTTGCATCAGGATATTCCAGCTTGAAAAGAGAGTAAGTCTCTTTTATTGTGTAATACAGATGCCTTTTCTGGAGCTTGACTTTGCCTTCTTTCATCCAGACTGTGACATAGTCTTTCTTCCCAGGGGCTTGCCTTGATATGTCATCACGACAATAAAACTCTTCAACTTTTCTTACTGTTTCCTCGCTTGTCACGTTTCTAGGCTTGGCACTTGATTTGATCAGCCCTTCCCTTTCTGCAAGTTGTTTCACAACCACTTTCTTCTTTCTTGGGCTGAAAGGCAAGGATCTTGCAGCCCTAGATACTGCTTTTCCCAGTGATCTCCTTGTTTTGTAGACTGGTTGCTCTTCTTCCTTCTCTGAGTCAATCTTCTTTTTAGCTCTGAACTTTGAAACCCTTTCTCTATTCAGCTTATCTCTATGGGCCTTGATCTCAGCCCTGACACCGCAATCCTTCTCCCTTGCAGCTCGTTTTCTCTTTCTGTCTTTCTCAAGGACTTCTCCTTTTTTCTCTGTGCTGTTCTTGATTCGCTCTCTATACTCTCTCATACGACTTCTAGGAGATTTCGGTTTTCCCATCTTGTTATGTTGTTCAAATAATTATGCTATCAAAAGCAATAAAAAACAGGCTGCTTTCACTGAAAAAAGCGGGAAAAAGGCAGTCTGCTTTCACTGAAAGACTATGTAACCACTCCAGGCTGTGTAACCATTCCAGCAAGACGCCACAGGTAACCCAAGCATTTTATATTCTTTACACGATTTAGTGACAGGTTTGCAAGTATCTGTTCTGTAATGTCCGTTACGTAATGTCCGTTACATGAAAAATGTGTAAAAATGTAAAGAAATAAAGAAAAGAAATACTTATTAAAGTTTAAAATTCAAAACAAAAAGAAAATCTAAATATTCAAGAGTAAAGCTTTTAAACTATTGATGCAATATTGAAAATACTGGAATTTTTGTAACAGACATTACAGCTAGTACCTTACATTTTGATATTAAATTGGCACTTTCTATTTAAAGAAACCACCATTTTAAACAAAACGGGATTAATATTATTGTTTTAATGTTTATCTTAAGATATTTGAAGAGGTCTGTGCATAATAGTTTAGAGGAATATAATCATATAAAAACTGATATCTTTTTTGTATTCACTCTACCAAACAAGAGTGTCCTTAAGAAGATAAAATCCCAAAAATATTCAAGAAAACATAAAACAAAACAGGCATTTTTAGATAATTCAAAGTTTGAATTATTAGTTCTTGCATTCTATTTCTACTGAAGATAAATTTCAAAAACTAACATCAAGTGCATTTAAAAATGGAATTGCCCTTATGCTAATTAAAAAATCTAACTTAAAATACAATGTTAAAATCTAAGATCATCAAGGAGACTATCGAGTTGATCT
>JAOBYG010058998.1:0-10895 GCA_025403545.1 Epizoanthus stellaris | reverse complement strand
GACCGGGGTCGAGCTGAGCCCGCCAGCGATCGCACAAGCAATCGTCCCGGATATGGCCTCTGCCGCGCTCCTGATGAGTGGCCAAAGTGGCGGCGATCTGCCGATCGCCTTAGGAGTGCGACGCGGCCAGGCGGGTCGTTTTGATTTACGACTCGAGATCGCCAACCAGGCCGTGCGCGAGCAGGCCCAGAGCCTCGACGTCTTCGTCTACCTTCTCGGCAAAGACCTCGACGTGCTGAAATCGGCGACTTTCCGCGTTCCAAGCCAGGTCGATCAGAAGCAGCAGCCGGGGGCAGGAATACGCTTGAGACTCGGCTTCGAGGCCTCCTCGCCCGCCACCTCCTCGCCCGCCACATTGCGAATTCTCATCCGTGCTGGCGAGAACCTGGCCTTGCGCGGTCTGCTGCTCCCCGACGCCACCTTGCCCGCCCTGCAAGCACCGCAATTCGCTGCCACCGGCCCATGGATCAACGTCGAACCTGGGGAGAGTGCTCTCTCAGAAATCGCCATACTCGCGCCGCGCTCTGCCGCCCGTCCGCTGCTGGTACTGGGTCAGTCGGTCGAGCTGCACTTCTCCACTCTGGGCGGCGCGCCGCCAGATGAAGTCGTGGCCGTGCTTGAGAGCGCACCAGGCGAGCGAGCTGAGCTCGCCCTCGAGGATTTGCAGCCCAGCGCCGGCTCTTCCGCCGAGAGGTCGGCCGAAACCAAGACTAAAGCCGAAGAGGCAACGCTCACCGCCCGCCTCAAGATCCCAGCCGAGCTCAGTGCCGGCACGGCTCGACTCACCCTGCACGCTAGGGGCTACGCGCCGACCATGCCCTCGGAAGTGGCCCTGGTACCTCAAGATCAGACCGCCGACGCCTGGCCCAGCCTGGGGCAAGCCCGCTCGATGCTGTCGCGCGACGCGGCCAATAAGCGGCTGCTGAGCGCACCGGCTGAGATCCGGACCAGGCTGAAAGAGACTCGTCAGGCGATGCTCGAAGCGCTCGCTCAAGCGGCAACGCTCCAAGACCTGACCGAGGCCCTCGCCCAAGCCGAGATCGAGCTGCTCGAAGACCTCGACCCGAGCTTGCTGCACGAGCTCGAGCAGGATCTCTTCGATACCCTCGAACGGCGCCTACGCCGCCTCGGCTCGGCCAGGAGAACGAGAGCCAACCAGAAAAGACACGACGCGCGCGGCGCCCTTTTCGTCTGGGCATTAGCGCATCACGACATGGCAGCACTCTTCTCCTCCCAACGTCGACATCGCTTGGCAAGTCACGCCCACGATGCCGCCGTCGCTGCCATTCGCCGCGCGGCACCCTTCGGCATGGAGGCCGAGGCTGGCCGCTTCCTCGCCCTGCTGGCCCACCGTCAGCAGCAGCGCGGGCGTCTGGAATCCGCGGCCACCCTCTTCGCCGAAGCTCTCGCACTGGCGCCCGAGGATCCCTTCGTGCTCTATGGCCACGGTCTGAATCGCGAGCGTCTGGGTGATACCGAGGCCGCCACCCGAGCCTTCGAAGGATTCTCAGCGCAACGACCCAAACACCGCGAAGCCCAGCTGCGACTGGCGGTCAATCTCGCCCGCCAGGGAGAGCTCGCCACAGCCCGCCAGAAGCTCGAGTCATTGCTCAAGCTCGACGGCGAGCAGGCCTGGCTCGCTCGCCTCGCGTACCAGGAGCTCACTCGGCTTGCCCTCCATAGCAACCGCGTGGTCGATTCCGAAGATCAGAACCAGCCCGGTAGACGCGACGCGGAGCGGGCCCTGAGCGCCGCGGAACGGGGCCTCGAGCGTTTCCCCAAAGATCCAAATCTAAGCCTCGCTCGTGCCCGAGCGCTGGATCTTCTGGGTCGCAATTCCGAGGCGAGGCGGCAGCTCGAAGCCATCTCGCATGAGCTTGGAGCTCAAGCCTCCGAATCCCCCAGGGCGCACTATAACAGCTGGCCCACGGCCGAATTCGAAACCCTCGAGGATCAGCTCGAAAGAGCGGCAAAGAGGCATCTCAAGCCGCTCCGCCAGACCGCTGAAAAGCTGCTCGAGCGAAAGCGGGGTCAACGTCGATGATCGCCCGTCGACTCATGCTCGCCTCTCTCATCATTCTCTTGACGGCGACCGCTGCCGGGGCTGAAGACTTCGACGTCATCCTCACCTCGCCACCGGCTGGTCAGGTCCTCTTCGGCGACGTCGAGGTGGCCTTCGAGATCTACGGCCGCGACCTGGAGAGCCTTCGAAGGGTTGAGATTTTCGTCGACGATCGTTTCGTCGAAAGCCTCACCGAGCCGCCATGGCGCACCTTGGTAAGCCTCGGCGACGACAACCGCCAACATCGCTTCGAGATCGTCGCCGAAGCCCGCGACGGCGCCCGCGCCACCGCGCTCCTGGTCTCGCAGGCACTGCGCGTCGACCTCGAAGTCGACGCCGCGCTACAGCAGCTCTACGTCACTGTCGAAAGACCCGACGGTGAGCGCGTGCTCGACCTCGAACGTCGAGACTTCACGATTCTCGATCAGAGCGATAAGCAGCAAATCGTCACCTTTGAAAGAGGGGAGGTGCCACTGGTCGCTCTGCTGCTCGTAGACGGCAGCGAAAGCATGCACGGCGCGCCCTTGGCAGCCGCCGTCGCCGGAGCCACCGCCTTCGTCTCACGCCTCGAAGCTCTCGATCAAGCTCAGGTCCTCCTCTTCGCTGACCAGATCCTGCACCAGACGCCATTCACCAACTTCCCGGAAGTCCTACGTGCCGGCCTCTCAGGCGCCCAAGCGCGCGGCGGTACCGCCCTTGCCGATCACCTCTACCTGGCCATCGAAAGGCTTGAAACCCGCCAAGGGCGAAGAGTTCTGATTCTGCTTTCTGACGGCATCGACGTCTCGAGCCTGCTCGATATGGTCGATGTCGCCGACGCCGCCAAACGCAGCCGCTCGCTCATCTATTGGCTGCGTCTGGGCGGCAATAAGCTCGAAAGTAAGGGTCGCTTCTACACCGCCTGGCGCGACGACACCAGCATCCGCCAAGAGCTCCGGCGGCTCGAGTCCCTGGTGCAGGAAAGCGGTGGCCGCATCGAAGACCTGGCCAGGCCACAGGCCGCCGCCCCAGCCTTCGAGCGCATCGCCCACGAGCTCCGTGAGCAATACGTGCTCGGCTACTACCCGAGTCAAAGCCTCGACGACGGCAGCTGGCACGAAGTCAGTGTCCAGGTCGAGCGCCGCCGTCTGAAAATTCGCCACCGCAGAGGCTACGTCGATTAAACGTCTTGGGCTATACTCCGGCGCCTCGGTGGGGCTGTTAGCTCAGTTGGTAGAGCAGCGGACTTTTAATCCGCGGGTCCAGGGTTCGAGTCCCTGACGGCCCACCATTTCCCTAAGTCGCAAAGCCTTGAAAGCAAGGACTTTACGAATGTTTATCGGGCAAGGGGTCGATCTATGAGGGTGGCGCACGCCATGATGCCGACCACGAGGCTTTCACGAGCACTGATAGAGCGATCGTTGCCCGAATCCGCAGCAGGCCACGGGTCTCACGCTATCTCCGTGCCACGACTCAGGTCGCACATTCCGCGACGGGCTATCGGAAAAAGCACACCTGAGCTCTCGACCTGGGTTTGGGTTTCGCATCGAGACCTCGCGACGCCCCCCGAGACGATAGACTCCGAGGGTTCAAAGGACCAAGGAAGGGATGGCAGATGAGGCTGGAAGCCAAGGACGCCGCGCTGCTCAGCGGTATCGTCCGCGATACATCGAGAACGACCGGCATCCAGTTCTTTCGCACTCTGGTGCGCTCATTGGCGTCCCTGCTCAAAGTGCGATATGCCATGGTGACGGAGTGCATCGATTCGCCACCTACACGTGTGCAAACGTTGGCTTTTTGGGCTGCCGACACTTTGGTCGAGGACTTTGAATATAGCGTGTTCAAGACACCGTGTGAAAAGGTGGTGTTAGGCGAGAGTCGCAGCTACGGTCGCGATCTTCAGGCCCTTTATCCGGAGGATGAGGACCTGAAAACGCTCGGGGTCGAGAGTTATGCCGCAACGCCGATCTTTAGCGGTGATGGTCGCGTCATCGGGCATCTGCTGATCATGGACAGCAAGCCCATCGACGAAGTGACGGCGAACCTCGGGTTGCTCGAGATCTTCGCTGAGCGGGCGGCCGCTGAGATGGAACGTACCCGGGTCACTGCCGCCCTCGAAAACAGCCAGGCTCAGCTTCGTCAGGTGATCGACTTGGTACCGCATTTCATCTTTGCCAAGGATCAATCGGGCCAATTTATCCTGGCCAATCGATCTCTTGCCGATGCCTATGGCACCACCGTCGATGAGCTGATCGGAAAGACCGATGCTGACTTCAACTCATCAGAAGAGGAAGTAGGGCAATTTCGCCGTGACGATCTCGAAGTGATTGAAAGCGGCGAGATCAAAGTCATCGACGAAGAAACGATCACCGACGCCGCCGGGCGTCAGAGAATCCTCCAAACGACCAAGATCCCCTTCACTTCGGCTAGCTCCGATTCTCCGTCGATGCTCGGTGTGGCGATAGATATCACTCGCCAAAGTCTTTTGGAAGAGCAACGGCAAGCGCTTCAACAACAGGTCTTGCACGCTCAAAAGATGGAGAGCCTTGGTGTGCTCGCCGGAGGCCTAGCGCACGATTTCAACAACCTTTTGACCTCGATACTCGGCAATGTGGACCTGGCCGCGGAGTCTCTTTCAGCCGCTGCGCCGGAGCAGGAATATATTGCAGAGATCGCCCTCGCCGCGCGCCACTCAGCGGAGCTCGCCGGTCAGATGCTGGCCTACTCCGGCAAGGGCAGCTTCGTATTCACCCGCGTTGATCTCAACCATTTGATTCAGGAGACGTCCGAGCTGCTCAAGCGCTCGGTGAGCAAGAAGGCGCGGCTGGACCTTGAGCTCGAGCCCGATCTTCCGCCCCTGAGCGGTGACTTGATTCAGCTACGCCAAGTCGTGATGAATTTGATTATCAATGCCTCCGACGCGCTAGAAGGTGGCAGAGGAAAGATCTGCATCCGCACCGGCCGGCGAATGGTGGATCGCGAGTCTTTCGAGACCACATATCTGGGCGATGCGGTCAACTCGGGTGAATTTATCCTTCTCGAGGTCGAAGACGATGGCTGCGGCATGAACGCGGAGACGCTCGAGCGCCTATTCGACCCTTTCTTCACGACCAAATCGACTGGACGCGGCCTGGGCCTCTCTGCCCTTCTCGGTATCGTTCGTAGCCACGGCGGGACGGTACAAGTCGACAGCCAACTCGGCCGCGGGACAACCTTTAGAGTTCTGCTCGCAACGGGCATCAGTGAAAACGCAGGAAAGCGCTCGGAATCGCCTATCGGAAGCAAGAAAATAGCGGACGACATCGCAGCCTCGCGGCATGCCACGATTCTGGTGGCCGATGACGAGGAGTTGGTGCTCAGGGTGACTCGACTGCTCTTGGAAAAGCAGGGTTTGAGGGTTCTGACTGCGGTTGACGGCGAAGATGCCTTGCGGGTCTTCAAACGTCATCAGAGTGTCATCGACGCCGTGCTCTTGGACATCACGATGCCAAATCTCGATGGCATCGAGACGCTGAAGGAATTGCGAGCTCTTGATCCAGCAGTCAAAGTCTTGCTGGCCAGCGGATACGCCCAGGAGGCGGTGATCGGGCTTCGCACCGGCGAACCCGTCGGCTTCCTCAAGAAGCCGTACCGGGCTGCTGAGCTCGAGCGCGAGCTACGGAAGGTTCTCGGCTGGATTCGCTAGCCAGAGACCGGCGAACCCTCTTGAGAGCTGGAAATAAATCATTTGCGCGATAAGAGCGGCTCTGACGAGTCGCCCTTATCAGCCCGAGACGGAAGTCTGCCGCTGCTCGCTCAACCCGGTTTTCTCACGAGGAATCTGGAAGAGGATCGATGACGGAGACAAATCACCAGAGCAGCTCTCGATTCAGCCCTCCTAAGCACCGATCTGACGTTGAAGTCTTGTCGCAGAGCACGGCGTCGACCATCCTACGAGGATCTTTGGAGGATTCCGTGCTGAGACCCAGACTAAGCGTCGAGCTGCTTCGATTTGCACCGTGGATTTTTGGTGCTTTAATTTTGGCGGCACCAGTCATCGCCGACCCGGAGCTTCAAGAGCAGCCGGAGCCCAGCGAAAGTCTCTACGACAGCTGCCGGGTCAGCTTCGGTTGTGGCGGTATCATCGACATCACCGCCCGCGATCTGGTGCATCAAGACGAAGATATGGCAAAGCTCGAGGCCAAGCTCCTGGTCCACCCGGTAGCTCCCGAGCAAGCATGGCAACAGCTTCTTCTCCTGCAAAATGAGGCCGCCAATCGGCGTCAGCACATCGCCGAATTCTACCGCCGAGAGCATTGGCAGGAGCCGCCGCCTGCTGCCTCACCATCCTCCAGCCTTGACCGCCTCTCCTGGCTCGATCTATGGCGGCGCAACAATCCGAACGAGCGCGCGGCCTGGTGCCAATGGTCCGAGGAAGCTGAGCAGCAGCTCGGCGCCATGGCAGCAATTTCCGAGATGGAATCGGCCTTGGCCGCTGATGCAAATTCGGCGGCGCACAGCTGTCTGCTCGAAGCCCTGCATAAATCTGGGGCCACGGCCCGCCTACGGGAACTGATCGGCACCGGCGAGCCTGAAGATCCGGAGCAGAATCGGCGCCTCGAATTCATGCCCGCTGAGCTTCGCTCGGCCTACGCCTTTGCGCTGAATCAGTACCAGCTAGAAGCGGCGCTCGAGGTTCTGAAACAGGCGCGACGGATCGATCCGGAAAACCTCGAGCTCGAGCTCGAGACGCTGCGTACTGAAAGCTTCGTCACTAGCGAAGAGCAGGTGGAGCGAGAAATCAGCGCTCGCCTGCTCGACATTGCGCGTGGAGAATATCCCCTGGCAATGCTCGGGGTCATTTGCGAGGAGCTCTCCTATACTGACCACCACGAGGCGGCGGCAGATTGCGAGAAGAGATTCGCTGCGAAAGTAGTGGAATCCGACCTCCTATTCGGCCCGAGCGAGACGCCACAGCAAGCTCAAAGGCTCGGCGACGCGACTTGGGATCATCTGATCTTTCAAGTGCGTTCCCAAGTGATTCGCGAGGCGGTCAAAGCCCGCGACCTCGACGCTGTCGCGCCACTACTTCGCGACGGCTCGGGATACGGTTATAGCGAACTCTGGTCCGATGCCATCGGTTGGGCGGGGCCCGACGGCGATGAGGACGATGCTGAGGAAAAAGCGACCTTCCGCCAGAGCCTTTGCGATCTGCTCGCTCGCTCGGCACAGGACGGCACCTTTGATCGCCCTATTTATGACGCGACTCACCGCTGCTCGGATCGCGCCAACACCCTCGCCGAGGTGCTCGAGGAATGCGAGCTTGAGAAGCTCCGGAGCCAATTTTGGAGCCGGATCTCGAAACGGCTCAGCGATCTCCCTGCCTCTGCTTTGGCAACCTTTGATCTGCCGGCGAATGAGAGAATTGAAGAGATCGAAAAAAGGATCGTGGCCAGCGATCAGGCGGCTCTGGAAGTCGAGATACTCGAATATACGCTGACCGATCTCTTGCTCGAGACCGGCGATACTTCACGCCTTCTCGAGCAGGGGCGCCGCTTTCTGAACGCCCAAATGACTTTCGATGGCGGTCTAAGCGATTGGCTCTCGAGAGTCCGCAGCCTGCCCGAAGTTGAGCTCGAAATCCTCCGCGAGCTACGGATAGCTCGCCCAGCAGACAACCAGCTCCGCCTGCGCCTCGCCATCGAAGCCCTGCGTGTCGATCCTCCGGAAACCGCCGCCGCCACCGAGCTCGCCGAGGCCGTTGAAAAATCGCCAGAGGCAAGCATCCGCGAACGCGCTGAGGCCAGCTATTTGCTCGGCCGCGCTGCCATCCTCGAAGGGCAGCTGGAGAGAGCCACACCTCTGCTCGCCGATTTTTTCAAGACTCGCCTGGAACACGCCGCCTGCCCGCCCGCATTGGCCGGCTGCGAACGCGACTACGCCCTGCATCTGATCGCGGTCGGTGATTGGCCGCGCCTGGAGGCTCATCAAAAGCGCCGAGACGAGAAAATGTTCGAGCAGAGAGCCGAGCTCCGGGCCCGAGGGGTCGACCCTTCCGGACACTCCTCCACGGCTCTCGAACGCCAGAGCTTTCACCTGATCCACCAGGATGCCCTTCTCGACGCCATCTTTTTCGAACCCGCTTGCGGCCTGCCCACAGCTCTGCCCCACGTCGAGGCATTGGCGCTCGAGCATCCAGGCGATTCCGCCATCCGGGAACGCCTGACTCACGAACGAGCCCGCACCTGCATTCGCGACGAAGGTCCGTTCCCTTTCTCCGCCAAAGCTCAACCGACCGCGGCCACCCTTCTGGATCGCGAGAATCTTCTTCTGCTCTCGCATGACTATCCATAGGTGAGGGTGATTCTGCGCTATCTTTGAGCGCAGGATCTAGCACGCCTCGCGGCGATCCCTCGCGAGATTTTCGGGCTAAAGGGGCGATCAGAAATGCACGAGAAATCACCTGCGAACTGCTTTCGCTTGCTCGGCGAGATGGACGGCGCGCGCCTGTCTTTCGTGCTCGCCGTCGGCGAATATTCAGTCGGCACGGATCCGGCCTGCGATGTCGTCTTGCCGATTCGTGGCGTTTCTCGCCGTCACGCTCGATTGATCGTATCGGCGGCCGGAGTTCGGGTGGCGGATCTCGGCAGCAAGAACGGCAGCTATATCAACGAGCAGGACAGCGACGGCCAACTGGCGCTGATCGGCGATGAGCTGCGCTTCGGCCCGGTCGGTCTGAGCCTACTCGGCGCGGATCCGGAAGAAGCACGGCTCGGCTTGAGTCTCGATCCGGCGAGCGGCCTCGTGAGCCAGGCGCCGTCTCTCGAGACCACCTGGTTGCCGGCGAAGGACCCATCACCGGTCGGATCTTTCGGCCTACTCGAGGTGATGCTCGATCGTCTTCTGAAGGCCCATCGCCCCGATCTCGAAGGCGGGCTCCTCGTCTTGCTCGACCATGGCGGCGCCGACGGTGCCGCCCTGGTCCGTTGGCCCGCGGGGAAAGAAGCGTTCGCCATCGCGTCGAGCGGGAGCCTCGGATCCGTTCCAAGGCTCTCCGAGCTGCCGGCTGCCCCGAGCGGAAAGTGGCGGCTAGAGCGCCTGCCCGCTGGCGATGGCTGGCTGGCCTGGCAGCAGCATTCGACGGAAGCCTACGGTCTTCTCTACTGGGGCCATATCGAAAGCATCGGCCGCCATGGGCTGATCCAGCTGGCCCGCCTCTTGACCTTCTTCGCTTCAGCCAGGGTCGAGTCGGGACCGGCCGAGACCGACGCCAGCATCGAGCCGAAAAACCGCCCGCACCTTCGACTGCCAACCGAGATCGTTCGCGGCCAATCGCCGGCCATGGAAGCGCTCTATCGGCAGATGGCTCAGCTGCTCGAGAGTGACGTCGCGGTGCTGATCCTCGGCGAGACCGGAGTCGGCAAGGAGCACCTCGCCAAGGCCTTGCACGATTCCGGCCCGCGCCGCGCCGGCCCATTCGTCGCGGTCAATTGCGCGGCGATTCCGAAGGATCTTCTCGAAGCCGAGATGTTCGGCATCGGTAGAGGTGTAGCCACCGGCGTCGAGGCGCGGCGGGGAAAATTCTCCGAAGCTCGCGGCGGCACGCTCTTGCTCGACGAGATCGGCGAGATGCCGGCCGCACTACAAGCCAAATTGCTGCGGGTCTTACAGGAGAAAGAGATTCACCCGATCGGCCGCGCTCCCGAAGCCGCCGACGTGCGGGTGCTCGCGGCAACCAATATCGACCTCGACCGGGCCATGCAGGCGGATCGCTTCCGCCGCGATCTCTACTACCGCCTCGCCGGCTACGTGCTCGAAGTGCCGGCCCTACGCCGGCGCAGGGAAGATATCCCGCTGCTGATCGGCCATTTCCTGCGCCGATTCAGTCTCGAGACCAGCAAGCCGGTGCGCGGCGTCACTGTCAAAGCCTTGAGGCGATTGATCGCCCACGGGTGGCCTGGAAATATCCGCGAGCTCGAGCACGAGATCAGGCGCCTGGTCTTTCTTTGCCCCCCACACCAGGTGGTGGACGCGGAGATGGTAGCCCAGCATCTGTCTGCTGAAACCGACCCCGAACCCGCCGAAGAGACAGCCGACGACGCGCTCCCGAGCTCAGAGAGACCGGCCCCGCCGAGCCCGGAATCACACGAGCTACCGATAGAAGGACTCGAAAGCCACCTGCGCGAAATCGAGAGGGACTGCGTCATGGAGGCCCTGAGGCGCACCGCCGGTAATCAAAGCGCCGCCGCGCGCTTGCTGAAGATCTCACGCAACGGCCTTGCCAAACGGATCAAGAGACTCGATATCGACGTCTCTCGATTCCTGCCTTGAGCGGCTCAATTCGCGAACTGGGCTGACCAGCGCTCGATCTCGACCATGATCTCTTGCTCGCCGCTTGCCGAGCTGCGATAGCCCTCGAGCGCTCGCCGCGCCAGGTCGCGGGCCCGCTGCGGATCACTATCGCTCAGGGCCTGGGCCAGTAGCCAGCGGGTCCAGGCTGGATTCGCGGGATCCTGCGCGTGATCGCGCCAAAGCTCCAGGGCCTGCTCGAGGGTACTTGCGGCGAGCGCCTTCCGACCGGCGCCGAGCTGCGAGCGGCCAAGGCCGGTCAGACCGTGCCCGATCAGGAAATGGTCTTCGCCGTGGGCGCTGCGCCAAAGCTGCAAGGCCTGCCGATTCCTTTGCTCTCCGGCGGCAAAATCGCCCAGCTCATTCGCCACCTCGCCGAGATTGAAGTAGGTCGTGGCCAGCGCCGGATGCTGCTCGCCGAGGGTCGAGCGCCCATGATAGTGAATATGGGTTCGGTGCTTGGCCATCGCGCCGTTCCCAACAAGAGCGAATATTGCGCCAGTAAATTCGCGATGCATGGTTTCTC
>JAOBYG010058887.1:0-11905 GCA_025403545.1 Epizoanthus stellaris | reverse complement strand
GAGTCGAAGGCCTGACGGCCGAGCATCGGAGGCGCCGGTCTGAGCTCAAAAACCCGACCATCGAGCTCGAAACGAAAGGCGCCTCCGGCATTGGAGTATCGAGCCAGAAGCTCGGTGGCAGATCCCCGTTCCAGCAACGCGGTCGTCGAGCTCGACTTCCGGAAGCTGTCCAAGGAAACCCTATGAACTGAGTCGCCGCGCGGGCTGATCAGGAAAGATCCCAACCTCGAGGAGGTCCTGACTAACCAGGCGACATGGTATTCGGAATAGTAAATCTCCACATCCTCGACCTCCCCGCCGTCGAGGTAGAGGACCTTCTCCCTCGAAAGCTCCAGATCTTCCATGGTATCGAGACCTGGCAGGGTGCCAGCGCCTGTCAGCGACCAGGTCGCGAGGACCAGGAGCAGATGGGCGATCAGGGCCAGACGCCGGCTTCGCGACTGTGCCACGGCGAGGGATGCACCGCCCTCGGCTCGTGTCGCTAGAGAAGGTCGATGATTCAATGCGGTCGTGCGATGTGGATTGTGATGCATGGTGAAGAAGCTCCGGAATGACGTGAAAAGTGCCTCACTCACCAATGTGCATTCGGACACGATGGATTGATCATGGCGATGATTCCCGTGTCCCGCGAAAGCTTGATCACCCCACGATATGCTCCCCAAGTGGCACAGAAGGAGACGGGACCGCAGCGCTGGCAGGAGGCCGGCAGGCTCTTCGAAGAAGCGGTCGGGCTTCCCGAGTCCGAGCGCGAGACCTTTCTCGACGATCAGCGAGTCGATCGCGAGCTCCGACAGATCGTCGAACGCCTACTGTGGGCTGACCAGAGCTCCGGATCGTTCCTGGAGCCGCCCGGCGAAGACCAAGAAGGTCCGGATTCCGTCGCGCGCAAGGCGATCGGCAGTCATATAGGTCCCTACCGAATTCTCGATCTCATCGCCGAGGGAGGCATGGGCTCGGTCTATCGCGCCGAGCGCGCCGACGACGCCTTTGAGCGCCAAGTGGCAATCAAATTGACCCGTCGAGTCTTTGCCGGGAGCCACGAAGTGGCCCGATTTCGTGTCGAGCGAGAAATCCATGCACGCCTCGAGCACCCGAATATCGCCCGTCTCCTAGACGGCGGCACGACCGAGGAAGGTCGGCCCTATCTGGTGATGGAATATGTCGAAGGAGGACCGATAGATCGCTATTGCAAGGCGCGGCAGCTCAATCTCATCGCGCGCATCCGCCTTTTCCAGCAGGTCTGCTCAGCGGTCGAATATGCCCACCGGAACCTGATGATTCATCGTGATCTCAAGCCTGACAACATCCTGGTCACACCAGAAGGAACGGTCAAGCTGCTCGACTTCGGAATCGCCAAGTTGTTGAGCTCAGACAGCCTTCCGAGCTCCGTTCCAGCGACTCAAACGGGCCAGCGTCCGATGTCGATCGGTTATGCCAGCCCGGAACAGATTCGCGGTCAACTGCTGAGCACCTCCAGCGACATCTTCGTGCTTGGCATCTTGCTCTACGAGCTGGCGGCGGAATGCTCACCCTTCGCGGACGAGCAAGCCCTGCCGCATGAGATCGAGCAAGCCATTTGTGACGGCCGCGTGGTCCCACCGAGCGCTCGACTGACAAATCGACGGAACACTTCTACTGGCGCAGATTCCCTGGGGCAACGCCAGCAGCCGCGCGGAGACCTTGATCACATCGTCTTGAAGGCGCTGCGCAAGGAACCTCAGAACCGCTATGGATCTGTGACGCAATTCTCCGACGATCTGGAACGCTATCTAGCGGATCTCCCAGTTTTGGCTCGCCACGGCTCTCTATCCTATCGGTGCGGCAAATTCGTCCGCCGCCACCGATTGGCGTTGACGGCTCTTGGAGTCCTTAGCGTGCTGGTTGTGATCTTCGTCGTCACCTTGATGCGCCAGGCGCGGGATCTGAGAATCGAGCGTTGGAGGGTTGTCGAGCAAGCTCGCGAAGTCGAATTGGAACGCGACCGTAAGGAGAAGTCGCTCGAATTCCTGGTCGATGTCTTTCGCGCCTCCGATCCTCACAAGGCGCAGCAGGAGCTGACCGCCCGCGAGATTCTCGAAGCTGGCGCCAAGCGGGTGATCGGCGATCTCGATGGTGAAGATGAGATCCAGGCCACATTGCTCGACGCGATCGGTCGTGTTTATGTCGGTCTGGGGCTTTACGAGGAAGCCGAGCCGCGGCTCGAACAGGCGGTCGAAATGAGGCGCCGGCTCCACGGCCCGAAACACGCCGACCTCGCCACGAGCCTTCACCATCTGGCGGAGCTGCGTCATGAAATGGGCGAGTACGAAACGGCTGAGTCGCTCTTTCGAGAATCGTTGTCATTGCGCCGCGAGCTGTTCGGAAATGACGACCTGGCGGTTGCCGAGACCCTGAACGGACTCGCGACCCTGCTCAGATGGTCAGGTCAGCTGGATGGTGCACAGGGCATTCACGAGGAGGCTCTGGCCATAAGGCAGCGCATCTTGGGACTCAGTCACCCGGATGTCGCTCAGAGCCTCGACAGCCTGGCGAGCCTCTTCTTCCGGCTCGGCGACTACGACCGCGCCGTGGATCACTATCGCCAGGCTGTGGAGATCCAGCGCCGGGAGCTCGGCACCGACCATCCGGCAACGGCCATGAGCCAGAAGAACCTCGGATTAGCGCTCGGCAGCCGCGGTGATCTCGACGAATCCGCGCGGTTGATCAGCGCCTCGTTCCGGAGCCTGAAGAAATCCTTGGGTGAGGATCACAACTGGACTCTCCAAAGAGGCCTGAATCTGATCTGGGTTCGCCTGCGAAAAGGAGATTTTCTCGGTGCCGAAGCGCTCGCCCGAGAGAATCTCGAGCTCCAGCTGCGCCGCCTCGAGAGGTCACATCCGGATGTTCTAATCGGACGATTCTACCTATATTTTTCCTTGAGAAACCTCGACCGATACCCGGAGATCGAGAAGGCCCTGCCGGAGCTGATCACAGATTTTCGCCAGCGATTCGGAAATGATCACCTTATGCTCACTCTTCCCTTGAATCTGTTGGGACAGCTGCGCTTCCTGCAAAATCGCCTGGCAGAGTCTGAGCAAGCCCTGAGAGAGTCTCTGGAGATTCTCGACCGGGCCAACGCCGAGGACCCCATCGTTTCGATGTCCTCGATGCACTACCTAGGGAAAATAGCGCTCGAACGTGGCGACTTGGTTACCGCGGAGATATGGTTGAAGAAGGCTCTCGGCCTCGCTGGGGAGAAATTTCACGGCTATGATTGGCAGATCGCTGATACTTCCTTCTCCCTCGGTCTTTGCATGATCAGATTGAAACGGGAAGATGAGGCCGCGGAATTCTTCAAGCAGAGCCGCGACGTGTTTCTCGAGCTATTCGGATCGGACGACCCACGTACGAGGCGCAGTCAGGAGCAACTCGATCAAATGCGCGGGTCAAGGTAGAGGAATCCGAGTTGCCGTCGTGCACGACAGCTCTCGCTGACCATCGTCGGGATTGTCGATGACGTGCGCAAAACCCTAGAACTCGAGAACCATCCCGACATCTACGTTCCCTTGGCGCAAGCCCCTCGGTCTTTCATGTATCTCGTGGCATCCAGCCCTCTCGGTACCGAGTACGCGGCGGCGGCGACGCGCCGCGCCGTGAGCGCAATCGACCCAGGCATGCCGTTGAGTGAGGTCGGTTCAATGAACGAAGTGGTTGAGCGCGCTGGCGCCCAGCCGACCTTCCTGGCAAAGCTGCTCAGTGGATTCTCCGCTTTGCCCTAGCGCTCTCCATCGCCGGCCTCTACTCCGTGATCCATCTCGTCGCTCGCTCACGTCGCCGCGAGCTTGCTATCAGGATGGCCCTCGGCGCCCACGCCAACGGCGTGCTCGCCCTCTTGCTACGCCAAATGGCCAAGGTGATCTGGCTCGGCCTGGCCGCCGGACTAGCCGTGAGCTTTGTCCTCGGGCGCTTGTTGACCAGTCAGCTGCACGGTGTCGGATCCG
This sequence comes from Epizoanthus stellaris, assembly GCA_025403545.1. Lineage (NCBI taxonomy): Eukaryota > Metazoa > Cnidaria > Anthozoa > Zoantharia > Epizoanthidae > Epizoanthus > Epizoanthus stellaris. Next base: position 7,925 of record JAOBYG010058887.1, on the reverse strand, counting down.
ATGATCCCTGGACACGTCTGTGGCTCGCTGCCGCGCTGGCGGTCGTCTCACTGCTCGCCGTCGCCCTGCCGGCGCATCGAGCGACTCGTGCCGATCCGGCCGTCGTCCTGCGCGAGGAGTAGGCCAAATTCCTGTGGGCCAGGATCGAGGTCTTCGGAGCAGGCCCGGTAAGGCAGTCTTGTACTGGTCCAGGGCATCGACTGCCCGCGCCATGCTTGGAGCCGCCCTGTAAGTCACATGATGTCGCACACCGAGTGGCACCAAGCGCGCATAACAATCGTACCGCTCATGTTACCGCTATCAACCGCCATTTCGTAAGAAAAGAACCGAGCGGCCTCTTGAGGTGAAGATACATCGATCACCGTGACATTTGGGTTCCCCCTAAAATTGTCTCTATCTTTGGTGAAGAATCTCCTATCCTTCAATCTAGGATGCTTTGGATTGCTCAGTACATTTCCTATGCCTGACCGGGTGCCGTGCCCTCCCGAACCTATGACGACTTTCATTCCTCCTTTCAGCTCTCTTTCGACGATCCTTTTGACCTGATTCTCTCTTGTATGAGAGATAAACCGAAAGAGATTTCCATGGGTATGAAGGTTGAGGAGATCATTTTCCGAAAACCTACGAGTACGAGCGGCGTCAGTCCAGTATAATTTGTTGACGATTTTCTCAGCCGCCTTCGGGGCGTGGCGGGAAAGACTGCTGACATCATCGGCATAGGCGGCGCTCGACAAACCTGCGTTTGTTTTTCTCTTGAGCGCATTGAACACGACCCTCCCGCCAACGGCGGTCAGCCCAGTCTGGACTGCTCCCATGCCACCGCGCCAAATCCGCTGGCCCGTCGATAGCTGGCGGCCGCCAAGGACTTCACTACCTATAACTCCTTCGTAGAGTCCGGTCGCACCGACGGTGTCTGACAGAGCGTACCCGACGGCCTTGCTTCCTGAGAGTGCAAACGAGACATGGGGATCCTGCGAGGTGAGCTGATCAAATCTGTTGATAGCCTGATTGCCGGCGACATACGCGCCAAGACCTGCCAGCGCCGCCTTGCCGGCGAAGATGAGCAAGGGTGCGACGACAAACTCACCGGTCGGATCACTCAGATTCACAGGATCGTTGAGCGCGAATTGATACATCGACGGCCCGTCGTAGTTCCCGTAAGGATCCGTCGTAATAAAGCGGCCCATGTCAGGGTCGTAGTACCTATGGCGGATGTAGACGAACCCGGTTTCTTCGTCGACCGGTAGTCCCTTGAAGCCGTAGGGATTGCCGATCGTCGACATCGGTGCATTGAGGGTCGACGGATGATCGATCGGCAAGTCGGGCCGATGGACCTCCCCCGGCAGGGCGGCGCTCCAGATGTGCTTGTCGCTTGACTCGAAGATCTTGCCGGCCGTGGGCTCGAGGCTCTTGCCGACGAGGTCGAAGGTGCCTGTGCCGAAGGACAGGGTGTGACTGCCGCCACCGAGGCCGCTCGCCAGACGCAGCGTGTACCCATCCGGCATCGCGGTCCAGGTGGCAGCAGCTCCGTCGAGCAGAATCTGTGCCGTGGCGTCGGCCAGGTTTGGCGGCTCGGAGAAGACCAGCTCCAACTGGCCGTTCTTGATGCAAGCCTCGATGAGGCTCGGGGCTTTGGTGTCCGTGCTCACCGATGGATCCGACGACGACCAGGGAAAGCTGTCGACCAAGGAATCCGCATTCTCATTGGCAAAGAAGTCCACCAAGACGCCGGCAGCCACCGTCAGCTCCACTTCATCGCCGTCCCGCAAGTGCGCTGGATGCGACGGGCTGGGTGTCAGCAACACTCGACGCCGCGCCCTTCGTCCGGTAGACACCGGCAGCGACAGGGTGATCGGAATCGGTATGTCGAGGGATACGTTGCGCAGCGTCAGGCTGGAGCCCACCGCCTGCTGCAAACGAACGCCCTGCACCTCCTCCGATAGCTCGAGGATGATGGAGCCGTTCTCGAGGCGCACCTGGTCGATCGTTGGCGGTTGCAAATCCGCCCAGATAAAACGCTCTCCGTAAGGGCTGTAGTCGTAACGCTCCACCGGCTTGCCGTTCTCATCGACCATCATCGTGAGGTGGCCGGTGGCATCGTAAAGTGGCGTGTAGGACGTCAGCTCCTGGGCCCCCGGCAGACGCCGCTCGAAGAGCACGATCTCGTCGAGATCCGCGCCGTAGATCCGCCGGCTGACCAGGGTGTCGCTGCCGTCGCCGTGCACCTCGTAATCTTCCACCGCCCGCCAGCCAGCCCACACGGTATGAAAGGTCTGACCGTTGGAAGTGCGTCGAATGCGCCGATCGAGACCGTCGTAGGCGTAACTCGCGACGCTCCGCAGCACCCCGCCGCCGATATCCTTTTCCACTTCCACCAGGCGATTCTTGTAGTCGTAGGTGAACCGAAGCGGCCCCTTGCTCTTTAGATTTCCCGCGGCATCCCAGGCGAGCGGCACATCGCCGATACTCGATGGTCGGTTGCGCTGGCTCGCCTCTAGGGGCAACGCCGTCGTGCGGTCCTCACAGACCAGAGCCTCCTCCATCTCGAGCAAGTTCTCGGCCGCATCGAAGCTGAAGGTGAAGGCTTGGGGCCGAGAGGTCTGCCACTGATGGGCAGTCTCGTCCTGACCGGAGGCATCGATCTCGGCCCATGACGCCGAAATCAAGCGACCAGCATCGTCGTATCTTCGCGACCAGCCCGAGCCCCCCCGGTCGGCGAAGGTATGGCCAGTGATCAGGCCTCGTGGGTCGCGGCGCAGCTCTTCGCCCAGCAGCAGCTGAGCTCCGGCATGAAATTCGGACCGCACGATCTGCTGGCCGGCGTCGCGATACCAGACGCCGGCGAGACGCTCTGCATCCGGCGAGCTCGGATCCGTCGCCGTACCGATGGACTTTCTGGCGACCAACGCCCCTTCCCAACCATAGCCTGTGAACACTGCCGGCTCCTGCCCCAGGTCGGCCTTGACGTGTTCCAGCCGGCCCAAGGCGGTCCACTTCTGCTCGATCTCGTACATAGACGGGTACCTCACGCGGATCGGTTGCCCCTTGGGGTCGAATCCGTAGGAGACAGGGCGGCCGGCGGTCGTCTCACGTATCTGCCGAGACAATAGGTCGTAGTGGAGGTTGGTGACCGTGCCCTGCTGATCGACCTGGGTCAGACGTCCGAGGCCGTCCAGGCTGAAGAGCTCCTGGGTGTGACCGCCGACCCCGGAGGCAGGCAAGATCGCGCGTTCCACCAATCGGCCGGCGGCGTCGTAGACCTGATTCAGCCTGGTTCCGTCGGTCAGCAAGGCTTCTTCGACTCGCCCCGCCGCGTCGTAGACGTTCAGCGACACCTTGCCATCGGGGTAGGTGGTCGACAGACGACGACCGGCGCCGTCGAACTCATGAATCGTCGACTGATTTAGCGCATCGATGTAGCGCACCTGGCTGAAGGATGGCTGGTCGACGTATTCATACCGCACGTCGAGGCCCTCGGGCCGGGTGACGCGGGTCGGACGATCTAGGCCGTCATATTGAAATGTCGTGTCCAGGCCGCTCGGATCCTGTTCGCGGATGATATTGCCGCGCACATCATAGACGGTGGACCAGAACCGGTCGAGACCGTCTCGGAAGCTGACTCGCCGGCCGAGCGCATCGAAGCTCTGAAAAGAGCTTCGAGTCGTCGGATTGACGATGAACGGCATGCTCTCTACGATCTGGCGCGGATTGCCGTAAGCATCGAAGTCGCTGAAATCGCGTTGCAGGACCCAACCGTCGTTGACCTGCATCTGGGTCATTCGTCGCAAGCCGTCGTATTCGAAGTGGGTTTCGTGGCCAGCAGGGTCGGTGACACCGCATAGATTCGACAGGGAGTCATAGCGATAGAGCGTCTCGCTCTCCACGCCGCCAGAGTCTCCGTAGAGGATCTCGGCGACCAGCCGCCCGGCGGAATCGAATGTCGTCTGCGAGTGGCTCAACAACGCCGTGTCCGCGGCACATACTTTCTGCTGGCTCGGCTGGCCGACCTCGTCGTAGAGTTGGAGCGTGGTGTTGCCCAGGGGATCGACGGTCTGCATCGTACGGCCGTAGCCGTCGAAGTAGCTCAGCCACTGCTCGTTGCTACCGTCGGTAGAGGTCTTCACCTGGCCGTCAGCGTTGTGCTCATACCTTTCGACAACCGGCAGCGACACATTGGTGGTGCGGGTGATCAGCTGATCAGCCGGGTCGTAGTCGAGGGTCACCAGGGCGCGGCCGGTGGCATCCACGGTCTTTAGGTTGAGGTTAGCGTCGTAGGTCCTCACTTCCGAGATCAGGCTGCCGCCGGGAGTCGTTTCGGTGTCGACCCGCAAGACCTCCCCAAGATAGCCGTAGGTAACGGCCGTCTTGGTTTGGGCGCTGCCGTCACCGTATGGCAGCAGGGTTTCGACCAACTGCCCGAGCCCGTCATAGCGATACTCGGTGCAGGCGTAGTAGCCCGCGGCGTCGACGCACTCCTCGAGCAACCAGCCGAGAGCGCTCCACCTTCTCGAGGTGACTACAAATGCCGGTTGCGCCTCCTCCCGGGTGACGAAGCCACGATCGTCGGCCTCGAGGAGGACCGTCTGAATCTCGCCGGCGCCTTGGAGCTCGAGCTTGACCGGCACATCGAGGGACGCCGGGTCGATATCTCCCGAGGTAGAGGTCGGGAGGATGCGCGTGACTACGACGTCGGAGCCGTCTCCAGGCTTGATGGTCTCACGGGTCCGCCGGCCTTGATCGTCGAATTCTCGCGCGCTCTCAAGGGGGACCTCTTGGCCGCCACATCCGGGCACCGTGAGGAGCTCTCCGGCCGAATGGCCAAGGTCGGCAATGATTTGCTCATGGCTTCGCCTCGGTGAGGTGATCGATCTGGGCTGGTTCGTGATGTGATGGAAGGCGTCATAGGTCCACTCGAAGCTCGAGGGACTGCCGTTGCCGGGGCCTTCGGCATCGCAGGCACTACCGAAGGCGTAGGAGTCCCCAGGCCCCGCCTCGCGGGTGACTTTCGACACTCTGGGCTTGGCCAGATGTTGCCGCAACTGCGTGCCGGTCTTCTGGGCTTCCTGGTACTCGTAGCGCACTTTGCGCCCGCTGGGGAAAGTCACCTCCGAGAGCAGACCGAGCTGCTTCTCTTCGCCGGGATACTCATAGCTCCAGCGCGTCTCGCGCTCGAGCGGGTCGCGGTAGGACTTCGGGTGTCCCTCTGGCAGATGCTCGTAGACGTGCTGGTGGCTGCGCCGATCGGTGATTGTCGTGGTGGCTGCGCCATCCGACCCACTGATCGTCAGGTAGAGCCAGTCCTCGCCCCACTTCTGGCCGGCGAGACGCAGACCCAGCTCGCCATCGCCGCTGTCCCAGATCAGACCCAGCCAGTTGTCTCCGCGCGCATCGGTGATCGCGGTGAGGTTGTCTCGCCGGTTCAGCTGGCGCGCCAGCCCGGAGCCTGGAGCCTCATACTCGTAGGCGGTTTCCAGGCGCTCGAGAGCGCCGCCTTTGCTCAGCTCGGTGAGAGGGCTCTCGACCGACTCCAGGAGCCCTTCCGCGTCGTAATGCAAGAGCACTTCGCGGTCAGTATCGTCGACCACTCGCTCCAAACGTCCCTCGTCGTCGTAATCGAAGATCATCTCCCGGCCGTGGTTGCTCACCGCCGCCAGCCGAGAGCGCTGGTCGTAGGACAGCTTCAGCTCGGAGCCGGTGCCGTTCTTGGCGCCGGTCTTGAAGAGGTCGTCCATCGACATCCAGCGCCCGGCGGGGTCGAAGTGCAGGCGGTTGCCCCCGCGATCGGTGGCGGTGAAACCGCTGGAGTGGCGCTTGAGGGCGAGAAAAACACCGGGGGGCGGCTCGAAGTCCTTTTCCTTCTCTATCCAGTCATAAGTGAAGCGCCGGCCGCTGGCATCAAAGAACTCAACGTCCTCGTTCGGCAGCACTCGCAGGCGAGCCCGGTAACCGTGGTCCCAACCGGGCCCCAGCGGACCCGCTCCCACCGTCTGGCTGCGATAAGTGCGGCTGAACGCAAGGTCGAAGCCGGTCACCTGCAGAGCCAGGTCGGTGGTGTCGTGGCGGTACTCCCCGGAGTGCAGCAGCGTGCCCGGCGCCACCTGGCCGTGGCCGTAAGACGGGCTCAACATCGGCTCCTGATGAATCGAAGGACTTACATCCCACGGCACGCTCGCGAGTTCGATCTGCGCTTCGCCCACCAGAATCGCGCCGTAGAAATCCTCCAGCTCGCTCCTCAGCTCTTCTGAGAAACGCACCGCCACCTGAAAGCCCGACAGCAGCTCGCGATAGACCTTGTCCTCCGGCGGATCGTCACCTTGCGGATAGACGATGCCGTCTTCCTTCAGGTCACAACGAGTGCACAGAGCATGGCCGTGCCTATTCTCGGCGTCCTCTTCCGCCTCGGTCATCTGATACCAGTGGGAGGCACGCAGATCTGCCAGCAGGACGATGGGATCGGACAAGTAGAGCAAGTAACCGTCTTCCCACGCGCGGTCCGATTGGCGCTCGAGCTCCAGCGCTTCGGTGTCCCGAAAGCTGGTCGATGGCAGTTGCTCCAGCAGCTCCGAGTCGCCAGCGCCGTCGATTTCGAGACCTCCGGGTCCGAGAGACACCAACTCCATCTTGAGGGTCGGCCGCGCCATCGGCATGCCGCTCGGATCGGCGCTCAGAGGCAGATAGACCTCCACCTGCACGAGGCCCGGATAGTCGAGCTCCTCCTCGATTCCTTTCACCCGCGCAGTGGGCACGCCGAAGGGAGCGAGAGCGGGGGGCCGCCACAGGCTCTCCGGGCTTTGCGCCAGAACAGAGATTCGCGGCGGCGCGAAGGTCATGCCTCCGAGGCCCAGTTCGCTCACCGAGTCCAGTCCCTGCCGGCCGCCGATCCACAACACTCCCAGGTCTTGCCACAGGTGCACCCGGCGGTTCACATTGAGAGGCTCGTTCGGATTGCCGTCGTCGTGCACGGCCACTTGGTCGAGGATCCGGTCGTCTCGGTTGTCGGACTCGCCATCGGGGATCTCGGTCTCGAACGGATCGATCGCGGCGAGGGAGAACGGGCCCGACAAGTCGACGACGAAGAGACCGTCTTCGAAACCCGACACGAAGAGCCGCTGCTGCACGGCATCTACCGTCATCGGGCCCGCGGCCGCCGCGCCATCCTCCGTCGACAGCTCGATCTTGGCGACGATGCGCAGGTCCGAACGGCTGGTCGCGTCCACCACCAGAACCCAGCCGAGGGAGTTGCCCAGAAGCACGTAGTCCCTCTCCTCCTGGCCCACCTCCACTTCCCGGCCGTCTACGATCCTCGTTTCCGCGTCCTCGGGAGCCTGGAGCACCGAATCGTCGTTGTACTGCACCCACGCCGGATAGCCCTCGGTCACCGCCATGCCAGTCATCCGGCCGACGTCGTCGGGCGCCGGATTGGGCACCGTTGAGACGCCGCAGAGAAAGCTGCTGGCGAAGAGCTCCACGGGGTTGTTGGTGTCGACCTCGTACAGGACCATTCCGTACGGGGAGACCAGGACCGGGACGTGCCACGGGCCATTGCCGCCACGGCCGAGCAGACCGAAGTCCACCGCTATCAATGAATGGTCGCCGCCGAGATAGAGACCGTTCGGATCGCATAGAGGGTCGTTGCCGTTATCGAGCTCCTGCTCGAGCAGATAGCGCAACACCTGACTCTGCACGATCTCAGGCTCGTCGGGCAGGCCGTCGCCATCGGCATCGTCGAACTCGCCGTAGAAATTGTTGAGGTCCACCGCCGCCAGGCCCTGGTTGTCGAGCAGCACGTATGCCAAGGCGTCGATGTTACGCAGCAGCCGCATACGGTCACCTCGACGCGCCTCGATCGACACGCTCCACTGGCCGCCCTCGCCGGCGTCGACTCGTCGCCAGGTGCCGCGGGTGAGGTTCTTCAGGGTCACCGG
>JAOBYG010058886.1:6337-20675 GCA_025403545.1 Epizoanthus stellaris | reverse complement strand
AGGTAAATAAAAATAAAAAGCAGTATGATGATGGCAAGAGCAGGGATTATGGAGAAGAAACTAAACATGACGGAGGTAGAGGTGGGTGGCGTTGGTGAAACAGTAGTGGACGTGGACAGAATGTAGTTGATAGTGGACAAAATTGGCGATGGTGATGTCTGTGGAGAGGGCTGGCGATGTTCAGGAACGTCGGTTGGTATTGGCTGGCTGTTCGATAAGGAAATGATAATAAAAACTGCCAAAATGAAGGCGATCATGATTGAAGTACAGCCTGCTCAAATAGTTCTCAAAAGAATGAAGAGACCCGTTTGTAAGAACGTGTTCTGACACCTTGATAGTGCTCCCACTGACAGTTATGTTTGACAATGAAGTATATAGGAAAGCTGGACCCCTGAAGCGCGCAGTTAGACAGGACGGAAAAACCTTTGGTGGCTTTCGATATTAAGGACACCTATGGGTTGTTAAGCTCGATATTTTGCATACAAGTGCTTCTGGTGGCTAAGAACAAAATATCAAATACCCAACAAATTTCGTAAATACTTGTCAAAGATATAAGGCCCTGTACTTTGGGTGAAGTGAGATTTTGATCAGAAGAAAAACTAATATTTTCGTAAATATCTCCGAGTGGCTTTATAATAATTCGATAATATTTTGTCACGCGTTTTGTACAAAGTTAACAGAAGTAAAACACTTACAGTTTTGACGTACCATTACTGTTAATGAAAAAACAATGACAAAAGCACTCTTGGGGTTTTTCTGCAATGTGTATATTTGAGCGTGTGCTTCTCAAAATTGTATGCACACGTTGAAAGCAAGTGGGTTAAATGTGTGATCATTGGTACACATTGTTTGTCAGTCAAGATAAACGAAAATACAACCAGAAAAAGATTTATTTTATCAACTGCGTTTTTGTGTAGTTTAAGTATAATGTATTTCAAATGTTCTCTAACTCGGGAAGAAATAAACGAACTATTAGAAGTTACATGCGCATACTATCAAACCGCAATCGTGCATATTACTTATTTTCAAACGACACGATCTCTCAAAATACAGAACCAAAACCGACTTCGTTGTTTTGCTGAGGCTGAAGGATTTCTTTGAAACGCAAACCAGTGCTCTCGTATTGTGCAAAGCACACTCAGTAACTGAAAAATCTGTAATTGGAGGCACGCAAAAACTCAAGAACTTGGACCGACGCAAAAAGGATTGTAAAATTATTGACCGAAGTCGAAGCTATTATCTCAATACTGGAGAAACAATGCGTTCTTATTTATGTTTGCATGTACACAAAGCTTTATATCATGTCTTTAATTTTTGGCTTTCAACCTTTTTCGATAAGGCAAAAATGAATCCACTGCACAGGAAGTCCTGCAGTACAGCTAGAAGAAGACTATTCCAGTTGTGTATTTTGTGATGAAAGCAAAAACGATTACCATAAATATGTTTTTCATCGACAACATCTTCGCTGAAAATTGTTTTGTTTTGCCAAGCCGACTGTCAAGGAGACAACAAAATGAGTCGGAGAAAAATTGAAAGCACCTAACACCATCTAAGTCAGTGTTGACCTCAGAATATACATTTTAAGTAATGATCCGCGTAAGAACTAGGCAGAGAACAATAGGCCCGCGGCACTGGAAGCCGTTAAAATAGTTTAGGCGAAATGTGATAATTTAATTACATTGCGAAATTCTATTGGTAGATAGTCGCAAAAGCGCGAAATTTGAATTTGTAAGACCTCTAGCATTGCACAAGAAGCATTGCACGCTTCCACTTTTTATATATAAACAGTCAAATACATAAGAAATATATCTTTCAACCGTTAACAAAAATCGTCCGTGGGGAACGTGCTAAATTTTGTCGTTCCTTCCAACGCTGTCCGAATCGCTCAGGATAATTGAAACACAACACCATGTAACAATAACAACAACTAAGGGATGCATTGTTCAAATGACAACATGTCAATGAAAAGAAGCAGATAATACGCCAAGATAATCTACAAAACGTGCTGCCTTTTACCAAATGACAAATGCTTACAAACTATTAGCTTTCTTTTTCCTTTTGGAACTACGATGATAAAGTTTCAAATTCAACAGGGCAATGCTACCTTGCATTATCAACAAACAAGCGAACGAAAATATATAAAGTTACTAATTCTACTACATATAGCTGTCATAGCTCTGTTGGTATCGTTCACGGTTCAGCCGCGTACCAATTCCTTTGGCTTTGCTCTGCTTGTACTTATAGTTTTATAGGGATGCAAACTCGTGGTCAAAAACATCCACGATGGAGGCAGAATCTTGACCGTCTTCACTTTCCAATTGTAGCCATAGCCTACCGCTTCTTACCGAAGAATTCTTGTAAAGCAAGATGCGATCGTCGACGCTTAGTTCAATTCCTCGCACCACCAGCTGGTTTAGGTTTGCGTAATCGAAGGAACACAGTTTCGATATGGTTGTAACTTTGAACTGTCGGTTGTGTGATATGTCTAAACATTTCAGATCCCGCAGTTGACGTCTCCCCTCCAATATGGCATTCTCATGCACGCCGAAACAATTTGAGATGTCCAGTATTTCAAGGTTTTCCGCGCTTAGCAGCATCTGTAGTAGGTGCTTATTAGTGAGCTCCGTTGATCCGATATGGAGCGAAGTGAGCCCTGAAAAGATCCGCAATGGAATATATCTATACAGCTTGCCAGTGCCCGTAATGTCAAGTTCGTCCGTCTCCTTTTCTTCCCACAGCTTCTCACTAAAATATGTCAGTCCAAAGATGATTTTCCACCATTCAAAAGATATACCCGCTGCACACACAAGATCACCGATTTCCAATAACTGAAAAATCAAAAACCAAATTGCTGATGATAATCTCATGGTCAGTTGCAATGGAGATGTTCGATCCCAAAGTCAAAGGCAGTATTACGATATAACTCTGTAGAACTAAAAAACGTGAGCGTCCACCAGCAAATGCAACACCTTTAGGATTTGGGCAGTCAGCACAAGGCTCAGTTTTCTCATTATGAATGAAACCCATAACACCTTCATTTCCGTCTAAATTTACTCGTTGCTCCATAAGCGGTGCTTTGTTTATTTGTTGTCCTTTTGGAAAAACTGCACAATGCACGTAAGGCATACATACCGTGTCTGATAAACAATGACGAAAATTGCTAGCTTTGGCGATTTAAAATGTCCCTTCCTTTAATTTTTTCTTTCCTTCTCTTTCCATGTCAAATGGTGTGGTATAACTAGCTCCACAGGAATCAATGTTTTCCGGTTTGAAACTGTGAAATATTTATGTAAATTTGAAGTCGATTCTAAAAGTCAAAGACAAAGAACAATGCAAGCACTTCATTTGGTGTTATTGCCACGAGGACGCACAAGGTGTTCACATCTTTTCAGTTACTACTCGATCCTGTCACCAAAGATTCCGTTCGAGGTCAGAAATAACATTGCAAAATGGAAAAAAGGTAATGAATATGCGCCTATTATGTATGTCCTTCACATCAGAATTGTTATTTTTGCTATTGTCTATCGAGTATTGACTCCCAACATCTCCTACTCGACTACAGAAACAAGAGGGGCAATGTAGAGGCAGCGAGTGAACCTACCCATCCAAAGCTGAAAGTTCGCAGAGTTGCATCGGTAAGCATGCTTTATAAATCTCCAAATGATAAGTTTCAATCAGTACTCTTGACGTCGATCTAATGCCACGACCCTTTCTGCTACAAATCACTAACTGCTCTATTTTATTTTGCTCCCTGCAGGTTGATACTCTGAAATCATTGTATGGTAAAGTTACTGCCACTCCAAAGAAGCAGCAAGCTTATATATTTTGGGTAAGTGGCGAGTCCTTCTGTGATATTGGAAAACAACTTGGTGTGAAGAAAGAAACTGCTCAGGTCTACGTTATAGACATGGTGGTGCAACGTCAAGGTGGCGACCAAGATTGTGAAAAGCTTCTTCACGACATGGGGGTCAGCAATTCTGGATTGAGGGGAGTTCAGCAGCTCTCGTCAATGCCTGGCTGTTCGCCGAGGGAGATAAGAGACCAAACATCCTTGGAATACAACCAAATACGCGCGATTATTGCTGCACTGATCAAGGGGTTCGAGTTATGAAAGATTTATTACGAACTTCGGTTCTCCATTCATATCTTTACACTGGGATTGTTCCAAGTTGTTTGGTTTTCTGGTTTAGAATTTCGCAGATGACAGCAGCTGCAGTTATTGTACTTGTTTTCTTACATTTTGTAAAATACATTTCGAAGAGATTCGAATGTAATAACAATATAGACAAAGTTATTTGTTCATGTTGAGACCGAGAGTATCTACTGTGGCCAATTGTAAAAATACATTTTTATGTGGAGACCAGAACAACTACTGAGATTGAGCAAGAACTTCTTGCATACCGGTAAACGAATATCAAAGAGTTCATGAAAAGGAGTATACAAAAACTCCCCCCCCACAACCTCCCCACTCATATATACAGTAACTCCCCAAAACAAATACTCACATTCTTTCACACCCCCCCCCCCACACACACACAAATAATTTCATACACATACAAGTCCCACCCACAAGCTCACAAACACACACCCACACTGCCCACTCACACGAACACAGCAGTACACAAACACCCACAAAACACATTCATTCTCTCACCCACACTGACAAACACACACACACTTTCTAATTGTGCACCAACAGGCCCGAGTGGGGTGGGAAGGGGAGGACAGTGAAAGGCAGGGTAGATGTGGGGCCTCTGCTCACTCTTGCCAACCCCAGTGTCAGGTATTTGACCTATATTTGTAGTGCTGCTAATCAAAGTTGTCTGAATTTGACCAAATGTACCTGGTCCCTGCGTGAGGGTTTTGGGGGAAAAAAATCCCCCAAAATACAAGTTTAGCACATCTGGCATGCCTCCACCAATCTTAACATCACTAGATGCATTGTTGTTGTTGTTGATGATGATGATCATCATCATCATCATAATCATAATAATAATAGTAAAAATAATAATAATAATAATAATAATAATATTTATTTATACCACACAAATTCAACATAAGTTTTTAAATGTGCCTTACAAGAAAACATACACAATATATACAACTCATGAAATGCAATTTGCTAACCAACACAAATTAGTCGCTGGTATTATAAATATATCTTGCAATGTTAGAACTTGATAATACACTGGGGTGGAAAGGTTAGGTTGGGGTGGTAAATTGCACCGACTGTCTGATTTCCAACACTTCAAACACAAAACTCTACAAATAGAGTATTCTTTAGTACAGGAAAAAAATTTATTTTAGGGTCGGCTGTGGATGAGAATAAAATCCCAGGAGTTTTCAAGGCACTGGAAGTGTGTGAAAGCAACTTTTCCAGTACCTTGACCCTGTCTGCAGTGAATTTATGATAGCAAATAACAAAGTTTGTCATTATTGTTAGAGTTAAGGTATACAGATATGCAATACATTTTTGCTAATACATAAATAGTAATACTTTTACAAATCTTTCCAAGCCTAAAAATCCCAGAAATATATGGAAAATAAAGTGATTTAACAGGATTTCCCTGAAATGAAATATTGAAATTTTTAAGAGTTTCCAGAAATTCCAGGAGTATCATGAACCCTCATAAATACTAGGTGTAACCAAAGGTTAGTAAAATGCTGTCGAGCTAATTTCGAACAACATATTTATACATTTCTGGGAGCAATTATTGTTTTACGTATTTCTGTGAAAAAAAATTAAACAAATTAAAATCGACACGTGTGACACGTTTTATTTTTATCGATGAAATAAAAAGCGCAAACATTGTTTTGAAACGTTCTTTTCTTGTTCATAATATTAATTTATAATATTTTAAGGGAAATGCTGTTGAGCAAGGGGTTGATATGATATAAGTGGGATCACGTTATTGATCATGGATTTATTTCAATGTTCTTACATACGTTTTAGTCACGAACTATTCAAAGAATCAACTCCAAGAACTTCAGTCTTCCATAATATAAATCAACTTCAAGAAACATGAAAGTTATCAAAGTCATGTAACAAATCTAAAGTGTTAATAAAATGGATTATATGAATATGGATTTTGTTTCTATTGTCTTTTGAAATGAACCCACTTTGTGACAAACCCAGTTTTAATAATAATAACAGTATATTATTTTGAAGTACTTTTAAAAAATCACTATGACAACAAATCAATTTTAATAATTTTTTAATAACAGAAAATTTTAATGTGAACTGTAATTACAAATAATTATCTTTTCCTTTCAAGTCGTGTTTTACATACTGTAGATTACTTGTCCATTAGCAAATACCTTAGGGTTCTTCATAGTGATTTTAATATTTGATTTTAACCCTAGCTCATTATGTGATGTCATTTGTGATCATCTTTGTGATGTATTTTCTAGAGGTTGAATGGCCCTGAGTAGGAACTGCAATAACAAAACTATTTATTTTTGAACAGGTTTAAACATAGAACTTCATTTGTAACATAACTGTCTTATTCGCGCTAGACTTGTAACCATAACAGCTTTGGTAAGACTGGTAACTTGTCCCCAATTCTTTTTTGTCTATTAATTTCTGAACATAACTGTTTATCCATTCATTATAAATCAGTCCACATTGTAGATCACAACAGTCTAATTATTTGTTATGAATCAGTTCTTATTTTAGAACACAATTAAAAGTCTATCTATTTCGTATTTATCTGAACGAGAATTTTTGAACACAACAGTTTATCCATTCAATATGGATTGGTCCATTTTTTGGACATAACATGTTTTTGGAACACAACAGAAAAGACAGTCTATCCATTACTGGACATAACATCTTTTTTGAACACAACAGACAAAACAGTCTATCCATTACTCATGGATGAGTAGTTCGTGATTCGTTAGTGTCTCTTTTTACTCGATTGAATCTTCTTTTATGTCAATAATAAAGTTGGACATTGTGTTGACCACCAATGTTAGGTTTTCCACTGTAAGCAGTCCCTCTTTTATTTCGTCTGTTGTGGCATCTATTGTCAGGTTTACCTTGTTAAGCATTTTCTCCAATACCTCTGTAAAGGCAGTGAGCCACATGTTTTGGCCTTCTTGTTCAAGACACAGTCTTGCAGTTACTTGTTTCTTGCATCCTTTTGATTTCTGGCATGTGCCACATGACGGGCATGTTATTACGGTCGATCCAATTGTGAAGGGCATCTTCTTGTTGCATGTTTTGACTTTGCATGTCGTAAATACATTCACCTTATCAGTGAAAAGGAATTCTTTGATAGTGATTTGTTTCTCCAAGTTCGCAAGTATGTCTTTCCCCTTACTGTTTTCTATCTTCATGTCAATTTCTTTTACCGTTGTCGCTTCCGATGTTCCTAAGAGTGTATGTCCGTTATAATTTTTAACGGTCAGGTTTGTAAGTTGGTACGCCTGTGAATCTTTACAATCTTCAATCAATTTGTCCCAAATGTGAAGAATGGAGTGCCCAGATCCGTCTTCTATTATGCAGTCTTCCTTTACTTGTCCTTTGTCATTATTCCTCTTAGTCACTTCCTTGTTGTCTTTTACCCCCATTGTTAGAACTGCTTTCACATTCACTTTCTGGTTTCTGGAGAGGTCTTTTAGCTGGTCGAGTGTTATGTCCATTGTTGTCGGGATGTGTGACGCCCCTCCAATGGATTTGGGTGGTTGTCTAGTCTCGAATGTAACGTCACTTGCGTTTGCTTTTGTTACTGTTGTGTAGTCGTTTAAGAAGAGTTTCCCATCCTTTTCATTTGCGCTCAACAGTTTTATTGGACTGCCTGTTGTCATATTTTCGAGTGCTGCCTTATGTGTTCTTCTGTCGAATCCTATACAGTTTGTAAACTTTGTTGGCGATGTTTGTAGGTCGAATGTGTAGTACTCTTTTCCTGTCCTTGCCTGCTTGATAGGCGTTACTGAATGAACATAACCTGGGTCACTGTCTGCAACGAGAAAGTGTAGGATTGTTAGTGTAGTTAGTATTTTTATCAAGTATAGCTCTGAGTTTTAAGCCAACTTTGTTTTACAATACTTCTTTTAGTGCACTAGTCGATTGGAACTCCTGCCCCCTGATGCCCTTGACGTAGCAGGAGATTAGTGGTGTAATTAGTGTGCATTAATTTACTTTGGTCAAGCCTTTCCTAGGGGGAGAAGGGATCATAACCAACTTTAACAAGACTTGGGCAATTTTGTTTGGGAATTAACGGTAGTTAAACAGGGGTTTATTTGGTTCATCACTCCATTATTGTTATCAAGTAACAAGTATCAGGGGCCTTGGTAGTTAGGAAATTAACAACTGATTGTCCCCCGGTGCACAGGGAATTTAAACTACTTTAACAAGTATCAAAAGTTAATTTCCCCACTATGTCCTTGCTTTTGACAGCTTTCTTTATTCAATTAGATTACTTACTTTTTCGTTTTGAGGGACTAGACATCGTTCGTCTTTCTGTAAGGCAAGAAAGAGTATTGTTATTTTTGTCTTTTATTTACCATATTTCAAGGCTTTGGTTTTGCAGTTGTTCTAGTTTTGATGTTTGATCATAAAATGTATTATTTTTTCGTTAACAAACAATATTTGATTAATCTTTTGTTTTTATGTTGGCCTTTCAGGCCAGTTATTAAACTATCATTTTTCTGTGCAAGGTTTATTTAGTTAGTCACGTCCTGTTCTTTTTGCCTTCTTTATTTGCGAGACAGAATGAACAAATCCAGGGTCAGTATCTGAAAATAATGCATACATCTTGATAAGGATCTCGACTAAGGATAACATTAGACTCAAAAGGTCTGTTACAAAGGAGAGAATATTTTGAACAATCTATAGACAATCAACATTTACAGTACTGCAGTGGTTTGTAGTAGATGCATTTATAAAGTTACATATTTACACACACCTTTGCACTTTTAGCTTCCAGATGTCATGTATCTGTATTGGAAAAGGAGAAATAATAGTGTAAATATATGCACTCTAAATTAATGGTAAATTAATTTTATGTAAGGATTCCATTCAGTGTTTTCCAAATTTTAGGTTACAAGGACTTACCATTATTCCCCAAAAAATGTAAAAAAATAAAAAAATAAATGGTTTCAGTAAAATTAGAAGTAGGCGACTTAAGGAAAAAGTAGCTGTATTCCTTATTTTTCCTGCCTTTTTTGTTTTCAGTGTCAGTGTTGTTTGTTTATGAGTAGCACTCGGTGGTTCATCACTAGTAGTTTCTTTCTTTTGAAACTTCTAATATTAGTATAATGAAAGTAATATATTAAGTAAGTCTTCAACTGTGCTAGTGGCAAGGCGGGGTTCAAGTCTAGTGAAATGTATCACGAGTTAACTGTGCTAGGCTGTCTAATCTAGCTTCTTCATCTAGTCTGAACTGTAAACTTGCTAAAGACTTCAGTCTAGTTAATCTTTCCAATGTCATCGGTTCTATAACCAAAGATGTTAGTGTCTTTACCCTACTTATTGCAACATAAGCACTGCCAGGTGCCCTTTCTGATTTCCCAATGTCAACCCATGCCTTGTCAAGGGTTAGTCCTTGGCTCTTGTGAATTGTTAGGGCCCAAGCAAGTCTAAGGGGTAACTGCTGCCTTTCATGTGATCTATTTGCCATTTCTGATGACACAGTTATAGGGCATATGGGCACACACGATGGCCGATCATCACTTAATGGAGGACCTCTGTAATTATCAAACTGAACAACTATAGCAGTTGGTAAGTCTGGTGGCTGACAGTTCGGGTCATAAATTATATCAACAACTTTTCCAGTAGCTCCATTGCAGAGACCAACTTTTGGCCACAAGTTCATAGTGAGCATAACTTTTGCACTCTTTGCCATAAAAATTGTGGGCTCTAAACCAGACATCTCATCAGGTTTGATTGTCTTGGCTACAGATGACGAATGGCGAGCATTGATACGAGCAACAGGCTTATTTAGCTTTGTAAGCTGTTCACTATTATAATTTGCAACATCCTGAGTGCCATAAAATAATCTTACAGCATCATTAAATTGTGATATATCTGCGATTAGTGATGGCTGACGAGAAAGAAGCAACTTCCAGTCTGCCTCTGTAGAAGCACCTTCACGAAGTCGTAACTGTAAAGCTCTGAACTCAACTTGTTCAGGGTTTGTACCCTGTACACGCTGATTGACAGTCAATTTGACAACCTTATCAAACATTCTGTACACCTGGAATCCTTGTTCGCCAACTTCGTTTGATGGTTTTGCATGGTACAGGGGTTTATCACCAACAGGTGGAAGCTGACCTGGATCACCAAATAGTATCAAAGATTTACCACCGAGAAGTTTGTCGTGAAGACCAGTTGCTTGTTTGCAGCGCCTATCTATCCATCCAAAACTAACTTGACCAAGCATGGAATATTCGTCTATGATGATGCAGTCAATTCCCCCAAGATTTTCTTGTAATCTGTATAAGGTTTGGCCTTTAAGGTCAGCATGACCTCTGGGACCAACTGGTAATTTTAACAATGAATGAATTGTCACCCCTTGTATGTTGAAAGAGGCCTTACCAGTTGTTGCTGTAACTGCACACCTACCCTGTAAGAGACTGCGAATAGCATTGATAAGATAGCTCTTCCCTGTACCTGCTACACCCATTACAATAAGACACAAGGCTTCTCTTTCATTAGACTCATTATCAAAATGTGATGTAACAATATGATAGGCAAGTTGCTGTATCTCATTCAAGGTATTAATGTCAACTACTTCATACTGCTCTGTGGTATTAGCCTGTTCTTTCTTTGTTTTAATCCAGTTAGGCATTTCTCCAATTTGCTGAACTGTATAATTTGCTTGATCTTCATGCCAATCATTTTCTGTTTCTGAACTGTTTTCTTCATTTTCAAATGGGGTACGAAGGTCAGATAAAATCATCCATTCTTCACGTGTTGTACCTGATTGTAATTGCAAAGGTTCATTGTCTGGTTCATTCTGACTCTGCATCAAAGATTCTAATTTGTCAAACCAGTCAGGTACATGACTTTGTGCATACTGTGTTTGCAGAAATTCTTTCCACATACTTATCAGCAATTCATCAGTTTCGTCCTGATCTCCCCAAGCATTATTTTGGGTTCTTCTCCAAGGCTTATACCTCAAAAGTTGATACTTGCAATACAAACCAAAGTTTTGCCCATTTGGATTACAAGAGTAATTTGGAAATAATCTGGGAAGAGTATTTTTGGGCAAACTCACTACACTCTTGTTCACAACTTTGTACTTTGTTGCAAACTGCATAAAATTCATGTTCATAACTTCGTCTGCATTTTCAAGCTGATCACGGTTTGCATAGAAATCAAGTAATGAGTTGTTAGTACAAGTATCACCATCTTCATCTGAGAGGTTAGTCCGTACTCTACGTGATCCATCAAGATTAACAGGAATTACATTAAATGTTGAGCTGTGAAGTTTCAAAGAAAGCAAATGATGCATGGTCTCTTGCGCTGCATAGTCCCTTTCTCCAAGTGTTTTCATAACAACCTTCTTAATCGCTTTGTGTGGATCACTGCTGTTATCTAATTTCTGGACAACAGAGTTAAAGGTCTGCTTTAGCATCGGTGACCTTGGCTCACTCTTTGCTGCATATTTGGTGAGATACTCGACACAGGCATAGTGATCGATAACTACCTGAATATCACAGTTAGCTCTCCAGCCCTGCAGTTGAAGTCGCTGATTGTTATTTAGTCTAGGATCATTCCTTTCTGTCACAATCTTAGCTCGATATTGTACATGATCATTTGTCGAATGAATCTTTTCGAAATCTAATCTTGTCTTTTGACATTTTTCAAAAGGAAAGTGAAACCTACACTTCAACTCTGATTCACCGTGTTTCTTCCTCAAGCAATAATGTGTACTACATCTAGTATGCCTCTGAACAGTGTTTAAAAGATCTGCAAAGTCAGAATCAACTTCATAATCATGAACATCCTCATGGTGCTTCTGACATGGGTGAAATGTCGGTTTAATCCACAAGTCTTCATCTGGTGGAATTGGATTGACAGTTGACAACAACCAATCAACATACTGACATGCAGTTTCGGCAGCTTTCTTGCCAGCTTCAATATCCTGATCCAATTCTGTTGTGTCTGTACAATCATTTTCGTCTTTATATTTCTCTGCTAAGAAGCCTTTCAAAGCTTTCTCAGTTAGGTCACACAGTCCTGGATCATTGCTCAGTTTAGCAGTACCATGACAATGGATACTACCTCTTCCTTGATACTCATACCTGTACCAGTGCCACTTTGCATCAAGAGTGTCATAGAGCCAGTGTTTCACAAAACTTTCCAATCTCTGAGCAAAAAACCAATCAACAATATGAGGGTTGTTTATGACATTTCCTCGTCTTTCCTCACTGGTACTACTATGCAGGTTTTCTCCAAATAATGCATGTAGATCAGGCCAATGCATGTCAGCCGATGAAAATGTAAAGAAGAAAGTTGGTGCACCAACGTTTGAAATAACTGCTTTCAGATCTTCTCTGACTTTATGCCAATAAGCATTTGTGCCTGGAAGATTTGCAACATACCGTGAAACCTTTGACATAAAGGCCACTGCATTATTAGTTGCAGCCATTTCACGCAGCTCATCAATTGTTAGATGTGCTTCACCTGGATTCTGTTTTAGAAATATTCCAGTCTGCTGCAGTATTTGCTTTCTCTGAATCATGTTCAAGGCCCAATATGAAAATCTGGGATGGCTAGCAAAGCGATACACCCATTTGCCATCAATATTTTCAGCAAACTTCACGAGATGCTTAATTTTCTCATGAAGAGTGACATCTCTAAGTAGTGCTGGGTTTGTTGGATCCCCTTTGCCATCAGGGAATAATGTTGGAAATGCCATAGTAGCCAGGAACGGTGTTTGGTATTCATTTAAGGGTTGACTTTCAACAGTAGGCCAGTCCAAAACACTTCCTTCAGAAAGTTGATTTCTTATAGCTTCAAATTCTTGTTCTTGTTGATCACCAGCAGGCAAGAAACTATTCATTTCAGTAGATTCATTATAGACAGTATCTTCAACAGGACTATTGCTAGGTGGCCCTAAATCTGCCTCAACATTCTCATCTGTAATATTTGAATGTTCAGTTTCAATTGTCATTAGCTCTGACGGTACACCATTTTCTGGTAATGAATTTAAAGATGCAATATTCATTTCTACATCTCTATAATGAGGATTATTTTCGATAAGCCACAATAACGCATTGTGCACTTTCTCCCTCCTGACAGTGACATCTCTAAATGTGTTTTCTTTCCCTTTGACTTTCAAAATTATCAGAGGAAGTTCTTTTGGAACTCTAGGGAGCGAAGATGCAAGTTCTTTCACATTTTGTGGCAAATTGATGCAATGTCCAGAGTAACCTCTCTGACCTCCTGGTTTGATGTATACTCTCATAATAGGAAGAGCACGGGCAACTAACATTTCCTCAATTTGTGTCAAATTTTGTAGTTGATGTGGAACAGGCGATGGAATCATGAGATTACTATCTGAAAACTTCTTAGGAGATTTCTTATCTCTTGAACATCTTAAACAAACATAATTGTCTTGCGATCTTGGTTTAGTCTTCAGAGACCATGCTTCTAGACAAACTGTGCACTGAAAAGTAGAAAATTTCATCGATTTGTGGAATTTTGCAATGTTAGATTTAGCCCAACTTTGTTCATGAATGTGACCATTCTTGACATCAAACTCTCTCAGATAATTGTGATGTATAGATTCCATATTTGAAATATTTTCTTTCTTGTTGTTGTTTTCTTTTCGAAGTCTGCTCTGGTTTTCATCTTCAGTTTCCTCAGAGACTTTTCTTTTTTTAGTATTTCTTCTTTTCTCCAGTCTAGATCCTCTCTCAGTTTCAGTTTCTACTGACTTCTCTTTTACCTTTCTTTCTCTATCTTTCTCCAGTCTACATTGCCTCACTGTTTCAGTTTCTGCTGACTTCTCTTTTTCCTTTCTTTCTCTATCTTTCTCCAGTCTACATTGCCTCACTGTTTCAGTTTCTGCTGACTTCTCTTTTTCCTTTGTTTGTCTATATTTTTTCAGTCTACATTGCCTCTCAGTTTCAGTTTCAGTTTCTGCTGACTTCTCTTTTGCCTTTCTTTCTCTATCTTTCCCCAGTCTACATTTCCTCTCAGTTTCAGTTTCTACTGACTTCTCTTTTTCCTTTCTTTCTCTATCTTTCTTCAGTCTACATTGCCTCTTAGCTTCAGTTTCTGCTGACTTCTCTTTTTCCTTTGTTTCTCTATATTTTTTCAGTCTACATTGCCTCTCAGTTTCAGTTTCAGTTTCTGCTGACTTCTCTTTTGCCTTTCTTTCTC
>JAOBYG010058775.1:0-11905 GCA_025403545.1 Epizoanthus stellaris | reverse complement strand
ATCGCAACAGAAAGTATTTATATTAAGCTTACACAATTTTGCAACCTTTAGTTTAATAGTCTTCTCGTCATACATTATGAATTAGGAACAACAGCCGTGTTCCAATTAGAGTGGTAATAATAAAAATACATTTTTCAAAGCCACCTGCATGGAAGAAGATATTTACAGAATATAAAGGGTCTCCAGTGGATAGAGGGTATCATACGGATTCAGTACAGCATCAATTTGAAAAGGCCAATTCCATTTCTAGAGAACAGTTACTTACAACTAAGAACAAGCTGCCGTTAGTATTACATGACAATCCTAATTTGCCTTATATTAGGAAGATTGTAGAAAATAATCTATCCATGCTTTATAGCTCTCCTACAATGAAATATATTATCCCACATAAAAAAATAATTTCAGCCTTTCGCAAGTGCAAGTCGCTAAAAAACAAACTTAGTTTGGGTCTATTAGAAAATTATGCAACCAAGGGATGCATTAAGTGTTTGTAATCAAAATATGTGATTTATGCCACAATTGTTTATGTAATACAAATTCCTTTTCCAGCGAAATTTTCGGCAAAACGTATCATATCAAAAATTTTAGTTTCTTACACCAGCAAGAACGTAATTTACTTAGCAAGCTGCTCTAAGTGTCATGTTTAATATATAGGTTTTACTACCATGGGATTTAAAGTGCGTTTCCGCAATCATAAACAGATCTTAAGCGCAGAAAACCTAGCTGTGAATTAGCGGTGCACTTCAAGTCCAGCCCACATTCATACTCATTCACAAATTGAAGTTGTCATTATCGAGCACATTAGATCTACAAATAATGTCGAGGCGGTTTTAACATGTTGTTAAATCATATATTATTGAAGCATATTGTGTGGCCCAATTGAAAATTATGCATCCACTGGGCTTTAACAAACACAATGAAGTTAACTCTTACAACAAAATAGTCAATTTTCTGTAAAAAATTGGACCTCGGGTTGAACCACTTTTTAACATTGTTTAGAGTATAGATGTGAACATATATTGTTATTTATTCCGGTTTTCAATGAAGCAGTTTTATCTATTATATTTAGTTGCATTTTTATTATTATATTAACACGCTGCAGGTTCCCTATATTGCAAACAAAATTGGACAAAGGAAACTAATTAGCTATCTGATGTTATGTGACTTTACACTAGTCTCCTAAGTAAAACTTAGGAGCCACTAAGTTTTACTTAGCAAGAGAAATGTATGTAAAGGCCTAAGTAAAAAATTAAGAAATGTTTCTTTGTATATCATCTACGTCGGCAAATTGAAAGGATTAAAGTAAAACTCAAGAAAAGAAAATTCCGACTTAGGATCGTCTTGGCGATCTTAAACAAAGAGCCCAATTCAATTTGTCAAGTTTCGTCTATTGTGGGAATTTTAAGCAAAGAGCCCAATTAAATCTGACAAGTTTAGATTATTGTTGGCCAATTCAAATCTGATATGCGTGGAGCGAAACAAAGTGCACGTGGAAATGCACCAACTTGGCCGGCTGTGTTCCGTTGAACCAGTCAATTCTTGAAACCTGTCAATTCTTTATTAGCATAAGTAAACTTTGGTATCTGTATCTATTTGTGTGTAAAGTGCTAATAAAGGAAATTTTACTTGACTTGAAATGTTGCTCTGCAATCTTGGGATCTAGTGTAAAGTCGCCTATTATTTATCCTCGTGTAACTTGGAAGCGAGGAAATACAAAGACGTGCATCTCTATTTTACATATATCTATTATCTAAAAGGTATATAATATAGACGCCTAAACATGCTTATGATCTTGGCTGCCATGCTTTTACCAAATAACAAAAAAGGTGCTTGTTATTATTAGGAAAACAAACTATTTCATCTGTAATGGGTGTAAAAATAAGCAAGTTCACTTTGTTTTCCATTTTACAGGTTCTAACAAATAGAACTATACTTTATTATCCAAAATTATTCGGCAAGACAGTTTTGTAAGTATAAAAGAGCTGACATTTCCGATTTCATTATTCTCTTCAAGAATTTGGAAACTTACCTGGAACTAAGGAATTTATTTACTGAGTATCACTGAAACTATAACAGCCGCGTTTATCAGCAAATACAGAAAGTCAAATCTCTTCCATATATTGTTCGATTTGAATGTTTCAACTTTTATTCAAACAATAACAGTTGGAAAGTTGCTACTATCAATAGACCAATGTAATACATTTACCTTGATCATTATTTTCGTGATAAACAAAAACTATCTAGAGAAGCCCTTTGCAAGCAAGTAAAGTGGTGGCTGACAATTTTTTAAATATCCTTATTTATAATGTTTGCTCCTTCATCAGGAAACTTATTGCTGATCGTCATGAAGCTGCCTGTGTTGATGTGCATCTTGGCAGTTGCCTTTATGGCAGTACACCAGATGGTACACTGTAAACTGATATGCCGAGTAGTTAGAACTCAAAATAGTGAGTAAAAATTGCATCCCCACAGTAACTCCTTATAGTGAGTAAGGCGTAGCATTTATAGCGATTTAGAACAACTGAATATTGTCAGTAAAGTTACACCTTTTTTGAGTAAAGCACACTCACTCTCTTGAGTAAATGATATTCAAAACCTGAGTTATGATTTACTCTTTGAAGTGAGTAGAGTGAATAATTTATAGTGAGTTAAAATAACTCCATAAAGTGAGTAAAATTACACATCTTTGAGTAAAACGTACTCAGTCGCCTGGGTAACAACTGCTCACATTGAATACAATTTACCCAAGAAATGAGTCATAATTACTCATGAGAATTGCATCCACAGTAACTCTCTATTTTAAGTTAAACGCACATTTACTCAATAACTGAGCAAAATTTACTTACAATATTTAGTATATTGTACGCAAGGAAACTAATGTAGTACAACTTGTGTATATCCTATAGTCACGCACACTCAGGTAACTAAGTTAGGTCGATTAGTTACAAGTTGAAGCCACACTGTTTTTATAATGAGGACTCAATCATAATTTCTTGTATCAGCCACTGCCTTAAATTAAAACAAAACATTTAGATTTAGACACAATGTATTCTAAATTTCTATATTGATTCAGACACAATCTCCTTTTGTTAGGAAGCAGACACCAGACACAACTGTGACAACACATTTCAGTTTTGAATTGCTCCCCTATAATGTAACCTTTTTAGGCTTTTTCCGCTGTAATGATAAGTTTGAATAAGAAAGTTCACTCCATGTTTGCAATGCCCCTACATCTGCTCCTTGATATATATACAGAAACTGTGTGAGAATTAAATGGAGATATAAAGATAATTATGCATATAAAATGTGTACATGTATTTATATGCTTTACTGCTCAGTAAACGGGCTAGACACGCTTGTACACGTATCATGTAGCTCACTGACAAAACCAGGATTGATGCTGGCAGTTTTGTGCCATCTTGTATCTCCAGAATACAGTTATACAGATACAAATAATAGACACATATTACAAACGGCTACGAGAGCTATTTTATTTTATTTATTTTAATGGTTTCGCCACAGATACGAATACTACTTACATAAAATAATACAAAGGACAAAAAACCCCGAAAATAACAAAAGTGTTGTGGCAGGGAGAAGATACAGGACTCGCGTTCCAATTGACATGTACCCCCTTGAGCTAAAAAATAATAAAACAATAAGTACAATATTATAGAAGATACAGCAATAAAATCAGCGCACATTACAACAGGAAAGATAAGAAAGAAATGCAATACAATTATATAGTATTGAGATAGAGTTGCTTTAAAGGTATTGAAGTCTCAGATTATTTTAGGTAGCGTGGTAAGTTGTTCCAGAGGTTCACTGTCCTGCGAAAGTAAGATGAACGGAAATAGTTTTGCTTGTGGGGCTATGGTAGCATCTACAAGGCCACTTTCTACTATGCATAAAATATGTCCTCCTGTAGCCACATAAATCGTTTGTGGTGCCTTGAGTGTCCCATTAATCAAAATAAACGGAAACGGCGTCTCCCTCTTTAAAAAAAAATAGTTTTTAGCATTAGCATTGCCCTGTTGAATAAAAATGAGTCCCAATTAGTGGAATGTATTGTGTATCAAAATAGTTCATAATACATTAAATTAATAGTTACTGATACACCAATGTCATTATATATATATAGCAGCTTTGTAATATTGCATATTTTGGTGTTTCATATATATCACTGGAATTTATTATCTTTGTTTTCTTGCATAGTATTTAGTCTGTTGAAATGGCCTCTTCTCCATTCTCTTCCCAGAAAACTTTTAATGACATGCAAGGGAATTTCCTAAAGTAACCTAATCATCAATAACATTGGTTAAATTTATAAAAGCAGCCAAAAATTAACAGCAAGCTTTTATATGAGGACTTAGATCAAGTTGAATCTTCCATAATCTGTTCATTAATATTCAGCTTGGTTGAACTCAGTAAAACCTATGAAGCAGCCCTGAGCAGGGGGAGGGAATACTTACTCCAATTTTGGTAGGGATGTACCGACCAACCCACAAACTTCTGACCCCGTTTTAGAGTAATTTCTCTCGTTTTTCCTTGATTTTTATACCCCGCGGTACAAAAAAGCCAAATTTTCAATAAATCGCTACCTCCTCTTATAGTAGATCATTTTTGTAGACCAGAAATGCAAAAATGATACCCTGTTTCAGAGTAAGAGCCTCAAAAACCATACCTCGTTGGGCGGCACCTAATATTATAGCCAATGTGTGGGAGTAGCCCACTGGGGGGAGCAGCCCTCATCAGGATAAATGCATAGGAGGAACAATTGCATGAATGCTAAAGGAATGAACAAAAAGGGAGTTCTGGAGTATCCCATTCAGAAAATGTTTAAACCTAGAAGATTTAGTTACTGTTCGGAAGTGCTAACACTCATAATCATGCACGATCCGTTTTCAGCTATCCTGATGATGGTGTGTGTAAAGTGAAGCATTATTATGGTCGAAATAATTATACAACTAGTAATAAGCTGTAATTGACAAGTATATAGCATATACTGCATATAGCTGCTAAGCCGCAACCGTCTCTCCTTTGAGGACGAGCGCGAAGGTATTGTTATACCTTAGTAGAATTTTCTGTGGTATTGCTAATCGCTGATAGTAAAAAATACGACGTTGCTATGACCCTTCCTGAATTTACTCCTAGTTTAGAACAATTGTTTCGATGGTAACTAGTACCTGATTTTCGTATTAATGTATATGGAAACCGCACAAATATATGAGTATACGGTCGGTTGATAAACGAATTCAATAGGCTTTGAGGCCCACTGCTATATTATAATTTTGAAAAATTGTACCACATGCATTAGCGTGGGTTGGTTCCTAATACTTTATTTACAAAATTTAAAGAAAACACAATTAACTTAGAAGCCAAAGATGCTGTAGTTAAAGATACGATGAAATTCTGAATTTTGAGACTGTGAATATCGAAATAGAAACAAACACACAAATAACTTGGAAGCCATTGATGGTGTAGTTAGTTTGTGTTAAAGCCAAAATTCACGGTAAAGACAAAAGTAACTGACACAAAAATTGCTGGATGGTACCAAATTATGAAAGTGTTTGTGATTCATATAAAAGTTGACTCATTTCGGGAATTCATTCAGTAAGAATTCAAATCTTGCCAACAATCTAGAGCCTTAATTCGATTTTACAAATCAAGTACATCGCTGCTCCAACGGTTGGACTATTCGTTGTGGCAAATGGATACGACTTAATATATTTTAGTTCATACACAAACTTGGATTTGACGATATTTGTTTAAAGATAATAATTATTTCTTCTTGTTTTACCGTATAAATTATTTAGCAAATTTATTCAGCATACAAACTACGCATAGCAATTGTTCTCGTAGGAGCTCGAAACTAATTGAGGGAGCCATGTCACGGAAGATTCTACTCTAGTCCTGGCTGTAGTCGTTGTTTGAAAATAGATAACATAGGAAAAACAGCTACTGGCACCAGACAAGACCAGGATAGACAGAGAAAAGTGGACACGAAAGAAACTGTTGTATAAGCGAGTCGAAGTGACAAGCCTTGTTATTTGTCGACCTGTACAGGTTACGATCCCCGTAAAAGATCCCTGTGATTCCAGGTATACCCAAGCGAGTACATAAAGACTACCAAAAGAAGAACAAATTGGGAGAGTCCGGAGTTACAATATTCCCTGTTACAGTATTGATTTCATTCACATTCTCACAAAGTATTTTCTTTGTCTTTTTTTTTATAAGCATGCGAGGAACTCTTTTGACTTAGTACGATGTAGTATTCGTGCGTAGAAACTGGCAGATAATAATGAATTCAATCCGTTTTATCATTCTACTTCTACATAATTGATGTTTAATTACTTTTTTGTTATTTTCAAATTTTTTAACAAGAAGCGTTAATAACATTGAGCGTACAACAATTTTCATTTGTTATTTCAATATCAGTAGTGCTGTGCTCCGAGGTCACGCATGCATGGACCTTCTAGCGGCTGCTTGAGCTGTCGTGTACATGCTTTCGGTTCGACCGCGTGAGCTCTGTCTTTCGCAATTCAGCTCAATGCTGCAATGATTGATAATAAGCCCAACACACTTACTCACTGCTTCACTGATGTAACTATTCAGGGCTTCGTTGTAGAATCTCCCTCATTTAGTCATCGTTTAAAATATGATCGACACTGAAATAAAGTTATTTATTAGTATTATTACTACAATCCTCCCCCCTCCCTCTGAAAGTTAGGGTTAAAGATATCCTATCATGTAAACGAAGGAAGGAACAAATGTATAATTACAACATCATAGTTGAGAATGGATACTCTAAATGTAAAAGAAAGTGCGATCTCTGCAAAAAGTCTCAAAGAAACCGATCCATTTGCTAGCACTAGAAAATCATCTATTTAACTTGCAAGAAATGTTATCCACAGTACATTGGTTGGTTCTACCAGCAATTATTTTAAAAAGTCAGATTTTAGAATCACAAGTCTTAGTCTGAATTTTTATCAACCTAATGGTAAATATGTTTTTATTAAAGTTTTCCTATTTTTATCGTTTTGTACTTTTCTCACGAGAGAAGGTTATCCACAATTGTGTACAACTCATCCACATGGGCTTAACAAAATTAAAGGTGCGAGCTTCATTCGAAATTCAGGATTAATTGGTTGCCATTGTTGCTACAGTGACGGCATCTTTAACAATATCGTGAGTTTTCCAATGTTTTGGCAACACGACTTTTTAATTCGAATATATATACGCTCTGGTAAGACATGAGTCAAAATATATTTATTAATATAATTTTAATGTTGCACCTCACAATATTAAGCGGTTTCTCACTGACTTTGTCATATTATAGAAACAAAAGCTTACCAGAGGCCTTGCAGCATGAACGGTGGAACTTGCTATCAGGGCCAACGTTGTCCAAAAGGCGAAACCTGGGACCATTATGCTAACTGTTCTCAAAACCACGTGTGCTGCAAAGGAAATGTAAGTCTTGTAATTACTATCACTTGTGTACCGCTGGCGTTAAAATAGTATCTTTCTCATATGGGTCAGTTTTAGTTAACATGCACTCTTAAATGTTTGAAACGTTAAAAACCAAACGGCCTTGCAGAACATTTTGTTCAAACAGGTCCAATAGTTTCTGATTTCAGAAATTGTATACGCTGTGTTTTTGTAAATTACATTACGGTAAGCAATAAATACATCGCTCCATTTTCTTCCTTCTGATCATACAGTATTGTAGCAATATAAAGCTTACTGAATTAAACTTAGGTCCTTGCAAGATCACGTCAATGATATACCTTATTTGATCTTATATGGAAAACAGTCGGGTACTTACACGCAGGTACAACATTGAAAGGTTTGAATTAAACGTTCAAAGAGCGCGGTTTCTAGTGATTCTTCTTCTCAACTATTTTCTGAAAAAGTAAGTAAGATTCAACTTGAAACGATTTACAAATATTGAAGTAAAGTAAAACTTAAGTTGGTCTTTAATAAGAAAAATGTTAAATTAATAATGAGATTCGTCTGATGTCCAACACGCACTTGTTGGGATATTTCTAAAACTACAAGGATTATATATATCATTGTGAGATATATTCCCATACAACAATCTTCATTGCAGTCTTCCGGTACAACGTATGCATAGAAACGTAAAGAAATTTACTTCCTGAGTTTGTGTTCGGAAGCTCTAATTTCAGCAATATTTAAGGTCAGCATACATCGTTGGAATACGGCTCGCCTGCTACCGACCATTGTCAGAATAGACTGTTACAGTGCCAGAAAACCTAAAAGGAATATTAAAACGCACTGATCATGTTTCCTGAAGATGTTTATTTAGAAAGTACTAAATTCCAGTCGATCCTTTAAAAAATACCGAATAATACTAACCTAGCTAATAACAAAATTCAGTTGGCTAACACAACATCAAAAATACATTTGTCACATAACCATACATACAGAACTCAGTAAAAATTACTTCTAGTAGTATTTAGTTTGTGCAGAAACTAAGGCGGAAAAAAAACTATTTACGTAATTTAAAAATTGTAAATGTTTTAGCTTAAAAACAGTGAGTTGTGTTGTATACTACATAAGATGAAGCTGATGTAGGAGTATGGAGAAATGCTTACACAACTTTATTTTACTTTTCAGTTCTGGGGTTAGTTTGCCGGACTCGTGACGAGGCAGAGTCAACAACTGAAGCAACAGCTGGCTTGACGAATCTGATCTTGCAATGGAGTACAAAAAAAGTTAATTAAAATTAATTAAAATAAATTAACTTGAACACGAGATACTAATGTATCATTTGTTAATTAATTTGCGACTGTTATTGATCTTTTTTAGTTTCTTTGTTTGTAATAATTGATTCCGCATCTTGCTTAGTTTACTTATTAAACGTCTACCTTGTATTGGAGTAAAATATATTAAAATAAGTTAATCCGAAAGTGATTAATTAAATTAAAGTGTAATAAAATCATTTTAGCCGCTGTGAACTAATGTATCATTAGTTACTGAATTCTAATAAACACTTGCAAATATTATCGATTTATTTTTGTTATATTGTTTGCAATAGGTGATTCAGCATTTTATTTGGTTTATTGATTGTGGCGCCGGACTGCAAGATAAGGTTAAAAAAGAATTCCACAGAGTAGCGACTCTTGCAATGAACAATGATTTACCCTATTTGGCTTTTGGCAAGTTTGTCAAATGTATGACCATGCAACATTTGCTCTCAAGATCTACAAACACGATTATTGCGAGACATGTCAATCGCAGAGAGTGTTAGGTGCAGTTCAAACGTCAAACGAGGTTTCGGCTCATAAGAAGTTTGAAATGTGCTCCGTTAAATCTTAATATTAATGCTTTTGCAATCCATTTGCCGCTCTTTCAGATAGGGCCTAAACCATGAGGAAGGGTTATAATAATTAAGACCAGTCTTCAACTTCAAGTTGCAATTGCGTTTTATCTGAAATATCTGACTCTGATACTGATTCCCATTGCTTCAGTTTATCTGGCAAATATCATTATTTTTGGAATGTGCATTTGTCAGGCTTAACCTTGTAGACAATATCTACTCTTATCGTGATAAAGCTAAATTCTAGTGAACTTTATTTTATTAAGACTGGGGGAGGCAAGGTCAAACATTTCCCGAGCCGTTACAAACCACTCTAAATATAAAATAAATGTTAAAAGAGATAATGCTGAAACTTGATAATTGTTTTTTTCTTAATAATTTATCGGAGAACAATTTGATGACTTTAATTTGTGTTTATAATCTTACCTACCTTAGTCCTTCAAATACAATTTGTCTTCGAAATATATAACAATTATTTTGATAATAATGAATAATTAAGAATGGTTTGGAATAATGAAATAGAAAAGTTTACAGCAGCAGCATCTCAGTAAAATATCAGTCAAAAATGTTTGTCTGATCATGGCCACAAATCTCGTTGAAATTGATTGAAAGCAATTTGGGGCATGTTTCGTTCAGGAAGTCATTAAAGCTGACAGCCGCTAGACTGATACACGATGCGCACTTTGTCTGGCGTACTATATCTGCCGGAAACTGTTATTTGCTCACTCATTTTTAGCGACGCACCATTACAAAGGTGACATTTGGATTGCCGTAAAGGTAAAAAATTACGCTGGAGCTAGAATTAAATATTTAACAATTATTTTGTTTATTATCTCCGAAACTAAAAGACGAAATCGGTATTAAAATTGTCACTAGCCACGGACCCCTATAGATTATGAGAACGACTAGAATAGAAATAGGAAGACAAAAATAGGAGGGGGTCGGTGGGGGTGGTTCCATATGCTGATTGCTTTGGCTGATGAGAAACGTGGGTTACTATCAGGGGCACGCGTTTTGCCCTGCATCCTTATAAACGCGCTCGTTGTATTCCACTCCAACACCTGAGCTTCGCGGTCGATGGGAAGATTTAATTTCCAGTAGTCAACGGTGTTAACCTAACAGGAATATGCAAATGAGAACACGTATTTGTGGAAAGTGTAGCCTGCGTAGCTGGTGTTGTTGTTTGGGGGGCGCAAAACTAGGTAATTATTCGATCCTCCTTACTGGACCAGGACTACTCTTGGAGAGACTGGGCAGAGAGAAAAATGATTCCTGACATTTACCCCCCCCCCCCCCAAAAGAAGAGCGCCAGCTACGCAGGCTATAGAAAATGTACCTTTGTCATTCGTTCGCTTGGCAATAAAAGATTAGGATAAGTATGCAGGGTTGTCGTTCATCGAACCACTGTTTAGTTTATATTTCAAGAATGTCCTAACTAACAAAAAAAATATTATAAATATATCACGGTGATTCTAACCGTCAGTTAACTTGCTGTAAAGAGCTACACTCTGTAAAAAATCGATTTAAGTTGGTGTTAGGCCTTGGGTAAACATGTTGAGAATCAACCATGACTTCGGCTGAAAATATTTTGTTGTAACGGCAAAACACAAAATGTGCGTGACCGACCGACCCCCACTGAGCCGAGTAAAAACACGAAAATGCTGTACTTTTGCGGTCGTATATTGACAAAATAACGAAGCAAATCCAAATGATTTTTATATATCCTTGTAGAACATCATTTATTCTTCACATGCATTCTAATTTTATGAGCTATCGTTCATTTTAGAATCACGGCATGCTTTCTAGTAAGCGTGACTAAGACCACTCGAAAATCGACCAATTTTGAACCATTTTGCAAGTCTAATAATTTTCAGCGAGGACCAAATATGAAACTATTTTTTTCCATAGTACTATTGATTGACATCAAATATACAGGCACACGAAGTAAAAGTACTGGTAACTCTGTGAATAACGGCCACAGACAAGTTTCAATCTGTTAGCCTCTCACAAAGTAGCGAAAGTCATGTAAATATGCCGCAAGCCAAATGGCAAGTCAAAATGGCATATTATTATCAGCTACAACTGATTCGAAACTAGTTGGCAGACAATTAAATTACATAAACGTTACCTCAGTGACAACAAATGCTGAGATTCCGGTGAAATTTCATCCAAGAAAACGGGTAAGAATATACATAAACACAGACATACCCTACCTAAATTGCACTCGACTAATGTTCACGTGCACTAAAGTATTTCTTTCTCGATAGATCCCATCTCCGATGGCAATAAATACGTACATCCAAGAGCTTTTGTTTCATGTCTGCTACATTGTGCAAGCCCTGTATTTCATAAAATTGCAATATCTTTGAGAGTTGGGCTCAAGTGAATTTCCTACATTGATGGGTGTATCCGCTGGCAAGCTGACACATTTTTATCGAGGGATTTTTTCGGTGCAGAAGGACGGGAGGCGATGTGTAGGGGTTTGCGGATGCGTCTTGGCGTCTCGTCCCTGGGTATTCTGTGTTTTATTTTACTTTTATTTTTAAACAAACGTATTTGTGATTA
>JAOBYG010058664.1:0-11905 GCA_025403545.1 Epizoanthus stellaris | reverse complement strand
AAGTTGAACAATAGTGGTCCCAGGATAGACCCTTGGGGTACTCCGTGTTTAACTTCAAGTGGACAAGACAACGAGTTTTGTATGCGGACACTCTGTTTCCTTCCGGTGAGATAGCTTGAAAACCATTTTAGGGCATCGGCAGAAGTGCCAAGCCTGCGGAGTTTCTCCAGTAAGATCCTGTGATTTATACCGTCAAAAGCTTTACTCAGATCGAAAAGATTAACAGCGGTGACTCTTCCCTCATCCACAGCTTTGTAGAAGTTGTTGGTAAATAAAACCCCAAGAGTTTCCGTGGAGTGGAATTTCTTATTGTCGCTCTGATGGACCGAGAGCAAGTTATTTTAAGCAAGATAGGGTATATATATATATATATAC
Source organism: Epizoanthus stellaris (assembly GCA_025403545.1). Lineage (NCBI taxonomy): Eukaryota > Metazoa > Cnidaria > Anthozoa > Zoantharia > Epizoanthidae > Epizoanthus > Epizoanthus stellaris. The sequence continues at coordinate 11,530 of JAOBYG010058664.1, read as the reverse complement.
CATAAGATATAATTTTATAGCAAAGACAGCGAGTAAGCATTGGCGAAATATTTTACCATGTAAGTAATTCTAAAACATTTACTCCCATTCGGACGTGAAAACAAGTCACAAATTTCAACTACCGGACAGATCATGAATTACAGAGGGAAGAAGGGTCGAAAAAGAGATAATAACGGCTAAGTACACTGAGAAATATAACTATCCGCGTCCATAAGCATTAAATATTGTGCGCCTCCCCTAGGTCATAAATCGTAGATGTACCCCCCAAAAAAAGAAAACCACATAATCTCAAGTAGTTATTCATATATACAAATTGCATAAAGGTATTCCAGAAAACGTTGATGTTGTTCATTGAAAAGCTGTTATTCTACACCGGTTACAGAAGAACGTTTTTGAACTTGAAAGTCTTAAAATAGTCTATATGTTCATGAATCCGTATTGCTTTTCATAAACGAGATAAAACGGCCAAAAATAGACAAATGCAAGAAAAACATTTTTGTCGGTTACATTTTGTCATGTGTGGTTTGAGAAAGCTTATTATTTTTAGCAGCCATGTCATGCGCGTTTGAACATATTTATGGAGAAACGCGCAATGCAAATACCATTTTATTATTTTATTATTATTAAGTGTGTGCTTTTCTGTATGACTAAAATGAAAGGCTGCGGAAAGTCAGCGTTTACATTTAGTTAGTTTGGATAAGCTGCAAGTTCTTAGTATTCGGTCTATGTTTGTAGCTACAATTCAAATAACCTTCCGTCTTGGGTACAGCCAGAACCAGAAGACACACAAGACCCGTGGAACCCATCATACCAATATAGGTCAGACGGCGGCCATACCTGAAAAGAAGAATATCATTACATCGTCCGACTGTTGGCTCATGTTTGGTGGTAGCACCGTTTCTGCGCAGTAGGCAGTGGGTGTATGGATGGATGGATTGATGGATGGATAGATGGATGGATGCATTGATTGATTGATTGATTGATAGATAGATAGATAGATAGATAGATAGATTGATTGATTGATTGAGTGATAGATAGATTGATAGATGAGGGTCGATGGATGGATGGATGGATGAATGAATGGATTGCATTAATGGCTGGATGTCATGGATGGATAATTGAATGGATGGATGCCAATGGGTAGGCTGATGGATTGGCCAATGGATTGATGGACAGCCAGACTGATTGATTGATTATATGATTGATGGACTGATTGATTGATGGGTGGATATATGCATTGGTGGATGGATATTGATTGATTGATTGATAAATGTATGTGTGTGTGGTAGATAGATTAATAGAATAACTAATGGTGATCTGATAGATGGATAACTAGATTGATGAAGGGATGAATCGTTTGCGAGATGAATATATGGTATGATGGACGGATGTAATATATAACTTCAACTAAAATAATACAAGCGTTTGGTTTAAGATGGCACAGCTAATCACTTAAAGAACAGTTTCCGAGTAAAATCAAAACGAAATGATCATTAGTAACAAGATAAATAAACTCTGATCACTTTGAAACTATCGTAATATCATTTGATATAGGAATTTCTTTTGTATTGTTCCCTTGCAATTGTTTCATAAACACTTGTACATATTTGCATATTTTAAATATTTTCTATCTTTAATTTTAACTTTATTGTCTTCGTTGCTTGTATAATAATTTACCTGATAATCAAGAGAAATAAATCAAATACAAATAAATGAAATGGAGAAAACACACATAAACTGGAGCAGGAGAGGGGACAAAGTTCCAATTGATATCTTGCCTCGGCATAATAGTGACCAATGAGAATTACACTAAATTAAAATGTTTACTAAAAACGAATTGAATAGTGTGTAATTTAAACTACACTAATCTATCTAAAATATTTACACCCCCTCCCCGCGCCCAATGTCCCCACTACCAATCTAAGCTAAACTATTTCGTTAGGTAAAAAGTAAATTTCAGTTTTCTGTTGGTAATATTTTTAATCTTGGTATTGAAGGAACCAAGGTGTGTGATACCTTTTAGTTGAGTCGGTAACTCGTTTCACATTGAAGTGGCTCTGTCATAAATTTGACGTGATAACGTCACTTTTGGTGATGACTAAGGGGAAATTTTATTCGAACATCAGTTTCAGGGCACGTTTTAAAATGATTTTGTCGAGGCGCGACAGTAGAGCCAGATGCTCAGGATGCGAGGAAGGACACTACTTCACTGATGAATAACCACGCCAGACCAGTTCGTTTGGCCCGGACTCCTACCACTAGAGATCCATCACAGAAACTATCGAAAACAAAACTTGAATTTTAACTGGTTTTTGGTAGTTTTTAAAGTTTTCTACGTTTTCCAAATGTTAGGTCATTGATTCCAAAAAATGCACCTTTTGCATAATTGGATCATAATTCATTAAAAAATCAGGTTCACATTTTCATTATATTTTTGACAGTGAACTCCCTAATGTACCCTGGTTAAATAGCAGTTACTAGAAAGCAAGGAGAGCTGATACTATTATAATAATTAATGAGTGAATCGTCGCACGTTTATATATTTCACATTCAGTTGGTTTAGTTTGTAAAATATACCAAAGTTATCAGGAACGCACATAGTAGCTTCTCTTTGTTATTTGAGGAGTAACAAAGGAATATTAGTCTATCAACATACTTTTGAATGAGGAACCATGAGATGGGTATTGATGGAAGCTCTACGAGGTAGTTGATGACAAAGTTGACGTAGAGATCGCCTTTCAAGTTGGATATGTTAATCAGCAGTGCATAATACCCCAGGCTAATAACAAACCTGAAAGTAAGAATAAGGCTTCAGTTAGAATAATTTGAGTTACGGGGCCTTACTGCTAGCATGAGGTTGCGTCAGTTACTGATAATCTACCAAGATGAAACGAGACAGTTGCTTAATATTGTTTAATAATCCATAATGATTTCTTGTGAACGTTTTGGCTCAGTAGTCAAGATCTCTGATTACCAACTAGAACCTACCTTGCATGGATTGAATTGTTTGTGCGATATACTTTCACCACACTGTCCTCGGACAGGGGAAATGATATCAGCCAAACGGACTTAAAAGAACCCACACACTTGTCGAGTAGGGAGTAGTGGCTTGCCTCGGCGTTGTTGAGAGCCACATGAAAGATTGCGTCATGTAAAGTAAGTAAATGTTTGCCCTCAATAAATACACGCTTTTTGTAATATAAGAACCAGTTAATTTTGGTTGACGGCTCGTTCTTAAATGTTATGGCAACTTCAACCTCAATTGTTCTTAAGTTGTTCTTATTTCTAAATTATTCCGCATTCCATTATTGGGTTATGACAAGGTGCGAAGTTCTAACATAAACGCTAAGCACGTACATTACATTTCGGAAAAAAAGGCTGAAATCGACTACAAATTCTAAAGGTTGTGATCGAAGCTTGTCTATAGATATACAGTATGAAAGCATCAAAACAATTGAAAGGAAAAAAAACCCGTTAAATTGTGCTAGCATTTAATCACGGATTTCATGATTTTATCTGTAAACACACGTGTGGACTTCAACCTGAGCTTGTTCTTAATTTTTCCTTACGTTTTGGGCAAATTTGAGCTTCCCCAGTGTTCTTATGAAGTTTGTTCTTATAAAAAAAGCATGCAAGGTGTCTTTACTTTTAAAGGGGCTATGTCACGGTAATGCGCATGCTCTCGAGTCATGTCAGGAAAAAGCCGTTACAGTCATGAAACACGAGTTGTAATCTCAAAAGGACAATGCGAAATGATAAAATGATTATATATTAACTGAATTATGTTAACCCTCGAACGGCAAAGGGGGGTGGGAGGAAATCAATCTGACCCCCCTAAGGTTTTTCGATCTTTGTCTTTAAAGCAATTGCCACGAAACTTTGTGTGACTGTAGCCAAATAAATAAGACATCGTTTGACACTAATTAGATGAGGTCAGCTTTCATAATTTATGCAGAATCAAGTATGCAAATTAGAACTTGCTTCAGAGTATTGCTAAATTTTGTAAAAATTAGTTGTTTTGGCTAAGAATTTTAGCTTTATATCATTTATTTTGTTAGTTTTGCCCATAAAACATTGTCTTTTATCTCTTTATATTTGTTTTGCTAAGAATTGGTCAATATTTCAAAAATCGAAAAATCCAATATGGCGGTCAAGATGGCCAACATTCATCTTGAAATGTTGTTGCCATAGCAACACTAATTAAGGAATACATGATTATTGCCATGGAAACGAATTAGCTAGGTCTAAGCTAATTGTGTGCCAAATACCAAGTCTTTATCTTTATCCATATAGAAAATCTTAGGGGGCGGGGGGATCCGATTGACTCACCCTTGTGCTAATATGTTACAAAAAATACCTTGGCCGTACGTACGAGGGTTAAAACAATAAGTGTCTAAATACAATAAACACAATTTTGACAGCAAATGGGTTAAACTCATTTAATTTATAGCCTGGACCGAAATTAAATTGGAAGTTTGTAATCTGTTTTTAGACAAATCTTCCCCAATTTTAACCATCCACGTTCCATTATGGCTTATCATCATCTCTTTCGTGTTTTTCTACCACAGTAACCTGTTATTTTTAGATTTCCTTTGATTTGTGGAGAATTTCGTACATCGCAAAACTGTCCTAAATGGCCATGACGTAGCCCCTTTAGTACAGTCTAGCTGATTTTCAAAAAAGCATTCGTAAGTGAAAGGAAAGATTACTGCAGTGCTTCCAAATTACAATAGCTTAAAATAGTTTCCAGCTGACATTTGGAACTTGAATTGCTTCAAAACTTTACTAGAGTTTATTGTTGACATTTTTTTGACAAGTATAAGCAATTTATCGTGTAATTTAAATATGCCATACCAGTTAATGAAGCAAATGATCGAGCGCCTTCTCAACCGTGGTGTTCTTATCAGATCTATCATCGTGAAGTTTGCCGCGTTGTTGAAGTTCTCGTTCTCTGCTTGATTGACTTCCTCCAACATGGTGCACAACTTCGCCTTATCCAGCTTCTTCTTTACGTCATATTTCTCCAGCACTGTCTGGGCTTCATCAATTCGACCCTTGACTACCAACCATCTTGCCGATTCTGGATATACTCTACGCAAATAATTAAAATCAAGAGAATTGACAGTTGCTATATCTACTATTGTCTCTAAGTGCCACGCCGTACGCTTCTTTATTCAATGGAAGTTACTGTTACCAAATATTTTTGATTTTGTTTCACCAAAGGGTGTTTGTATGCGGACGTTTCGGCCATCAAAATATTTCTGTTCAACTACTAGACATTATGTGTATTTATACATTTAGATTTTTAAACTTTTATTTTTACATATTCTAATATTTTAACATATTTTATTGTAAGCGCATTGAGATTTTAAATGCGCCACATAAGATCCTTTCATAATTATCATCAAAAGGGACTCAGCTGTTTGTCCTATCTTTTGAAATACAAGAACGCAAGTGACACTCTGAAACATCCCTCACCTTTCGTAAAACGTCCAACGTTTGTTGTCATTCCTTTTCAAACTGATGAAGACCGAAGACCAGCCAAAACGCTCTTTCGTCTTTGTAAGGCTTTATCACTCTTGTTTTTATCATCAACCAATTACAATTAAATCTGTGACAAACAAACCTTCTTACACCACAGTCTGTCTTCAGATATAACGTCTGTCCACACAGCATTCTCGATATCTCGAAAGTGTGGAAGTGACTTCCACATTTCGCCGAGCCCAACATCAATGGGCTTCATGCAATTAGGGACGGACCATTTGATTTTGTGGCGGGGGGTGGGAGTGGAAGAATATGTAAAAAAAAATTGCACCAGCCCAAAAGCCAAAAACAAATTGCACGAGACAAAATTATAAAGTTAAGACAAAGAGAGAGAAAGAGAGGGAAAAGCGAAAAAAGGCCCATTCCAGGCCAAAAAAAATTGCCCGCAAATCATGCTTCCTCTCCCCCTCCCCCACGATATCAAATGGTCCATCCCTTACAAGAAATTTCTATTAGCACAACTTAGGTGACGCCATCTTGTATAATTATGTAAATTAATTCTACAAATCGGGTCAAGCTTTAAAAACTGATACTTTCATAGAAATATTTTCAAGCCAATAATTTTTGCTGCTAATCATTTATTTTAGTGATCATCATCAGAGAGGTTAAATTCTGGCATGCTAGGTGCAACCGAAGACAAGCAGTGGCGTACCCAGACTTCAGGGTATTGGTAGGCCCGGTGAGACGAAACGAGCTCCTAGGGGGGCCGGGGGCATGCCCCCCCTGGAAATTTTGAAAAAAATAGGGCCTCTGAAGTCGTATTTCTTGCCTTCTGAGAGTAGTTCAGTGCATTTTATAATCACTGGTAACTAACCAGACATTCTGGTTTTACGTTTTGAAATCGTTAAAAATTATTTAGAAGAAACTCAGTTTGATTTTATAGCATAAAAATTGAAAAGGGATTCAAACTTATGTTCCCATTTAACCAAATGTCGGTTCTCAACCAATTTTACTGACTTTTGGCAATATATAAAAGCGTCGCTCAAATAGGTTTATTTTCCGCGCCAGGTTTTATTTGTATACTTTTTTTCTGTGTTTTTTTTCTGTGTCAAAAAATTTTACAGGCCCGGGCCTGCAGGCCTATGGGCTGGGTATGCCACTGGCTCAAAGTTTTGTATAATTGTGGAATATATTTGAATGATTACGTTTGGATCCTTTTTGGACTACTTGTAACAACAGTCAGGTATGCTGAAAACATTTGAAATAAGAATCAAGAGCAATTTAGGCTGAATTTGCCATAAAACGTAAGAACAATGAGCCTTGACCTAAATTATCTGATTATTATTTTTTAAAAAGGCATGAAAAGCCGGTTTTAAACGACATTAGCAAACGGTTCTTGTGTTTTACCATTGGACGCGGTGCATACAGAAAAATGTCAAATAATTTACGCGGTGTTCTGAAAATGAAGTGTTGATACTTGGGACAGCTTAGGTGAAAGAGCCGGTTCTCGAATGTAGTTATTAAGAAATGTTCACCCAGTCTTCTTTTGTAAACAATCGGAGACGTAACAATGAGATGGGCAATCTATCTCATTAGTTTTATTTGTTTATCGATTTCGCTAGGAAACAGAAGAGGTGGTGGTATTCACAATCTTTGAATTATCGTTTTTGGTTGATAAGGTATTGTAAGAATGACTGTAAGAATGTGGCACTTTCTCCTTTTGTCGCCCCTCCCACCCAATTAGTGCCACCGTACACATATAGACTCAATCTCGTACCCAGAGCATACGTTACCCCGCGCCGCTCGGCCGGTGTAACGTAGGCTCTGGGTACGAGATTGATATAGACTGTAAACAGTTCCTTTCTGCGCAAAACAGCTTAACTTGCATTGCGCACCCAGTCAAGAAAGATCATTTCTCCATTAAGGCCCTGTTACACGGTGTAATTTTTCATGCAACTTGTCTTGCAACGTTATATGGCGATTTTGACTAATGCAGGGGGTCTGAGACAGTGCAATGATTCATGCGGCAACTTGTCTCGCAACGGCGCTGTGAGGCAAGTTGCATGAAAGATTACACCGTGCAACACGGTCTTTACTGTTAACCATAGTATTTACTGTTAACCATAGTATTTACTGTTAACCATAGTATTTACTGTTAACCATAGTATTTACTGTTAACCATGGTATTTACTGTTAACCATGGTCTTTACTCTTAACCATAGTATTTACTGTTATGAGAATAGTGTAAAACGAAGTTCAGGGCCGTATCTACAAAGAGGCAAACGAAACAGTTGCCTCGGTCAAAATTTTAGAAACCGCCTCTTTTGTCGAATCTACTTGGAGGAAAACGAGACAGTTCCCTCCGTTGGTGCCCTCAAACTGCAGGAAATGATATTTACGAGAACCTAGATTTTCAAAATTTTCTGGGGTCATGCTCCCAGAGCCCCTTGGAAGCTAGTGCCTTCAGCGTTCGTTCACTTTGCCTCGTTCAAATTTTTAGTCTGACCTCGAAGTTGGAAATTAAATCATAGCTGGATAAAAGATTATCATTTCACTATTTATCTTAACCATAGTCCTTATTCTTATAAGGAAACTTTGAGGAGAAGTTAAAAGTTACTCATAGCTGGTATTATTGTCAGAATACTGTAAAGAGAAGCTAAAAGTTGATCAGAACGTATAGTTAGCCTTGAAAGAGACTCAAGGAATCAAACTACAATTGTCTTTATCAATTTCTTGGTATATATAAGATAATATTTTCTCATACAAACTTCAAATAAGATAGCAAAGACAATGTTCTTACACTATTAACCACCTGAAAAAGGACATGGCTGCTTGAACTCTCGCTCTCCTCATTTCTCCTATAAACCTCGCACTGTCCTAACTTACTGATACAAAGAAAATTTAATTTAATCCTTTTTCACTGCATATATACATAAATAAGTACTAAGATAAGTAAAAATTATTGGAAAAGACACAAATAACAACAATAACTGATGCAGTGGGGAAGGAATAGGAAGGGACATTATGAACCATACTGAGCTATTCCACCTAAAAATCTACATTACAGACAAACAATTAGAAAAACAAATAATAAGGAGAATTACATTGAAAAAGGTCAAAACTATATCATGTGCTCTTGACAGAATTTCTTGAATAAAGTGGGACTGTAACTTTTTGTTCTTAGATTCTGAGGCAGATTTTTCCAAAGATAGCCTATATTCTATTATAAAATGTTCCCTTAAATAGTTTAGTTCTGCATCTTGTAGTCTTAAGGACTGGTGAGTAGATAAAGATAAAAAATTAAAAATGAGGCTTCTTGAAATAAAATGAGGCTTCTTGTAATAATCTTGGGTCAGGCGGGACAAATAGGACCACAGCAGTTTCCTGAATTCCAAATATATTTAGTGCTTTTCAACCCTTCCTGCTGTAGTTGGCACTGACCATGGAAGACTCGGAGTTGATGACGGCTGCAGTTCGAGATTTGGGAGTAGACAAGAGATCGGCAAGAGGACCTCCTCAGTACTTGGTATGTATACGCGAACGTCAATGTGCGTGCGTGCGTGTGCGTGAGCGTGAGCGTGTGCTTGTGTGTGTGTGTGTGTGTGTGTGTGCGCGCGCGTGTGTGTGTGTGTGTCTGTATCTGTATGTACGAGTAAGTGTCTGTACATAAGTATGTGGGATTGCGTGTATGCTTATATCAACGTGTCGGTATGCTTCTGCCATCTCTGTGCGTATTTGCGTGTGTGTGTGTGTGTGTGTGTGTGTGTGTGTATATCTACTCCATGTGTGAGCGTGTGTGTGTGTGTGTGTACTTATACGAGCGTTCATGCAGACATGCGTACGTATGTATGTGTGTATTTCTGTATCCGTGCGTGCGTGCGTGTCTGTGTCTGTATCTGTGTCTGTGTCTGTATCTGTGCCTGTGCCTGTGCCTGTGCCTGTGCCTGTGCCTGTGCCTGTGCCTGTGCCTGTGCCTGTGCCTGTGCCTGTGCCTGTATTTAATACCGAAGATCATTAGATTTATGCTCATATTTTAATATTATTGTCGTTTGTAACTGCAAGCAGTTGGTCTGTTATTCAGTCCAAAATTATTTTTGTTCCCCACCCCCTATCCTTCCGGAACTATCTGACCACAATATGTTCATCTGCAGCTGAAATGCCAGTCGCAATTCGTCAAATGCAAACAGCAGGCTGGCAAGGACATGGACAAGTTACTGAGTTGTTACGCATCTTTCAGCAAGTGCTTTGAGCTAAACCGACCTCCAATCAAGCCACAAGGAAAATGCGACATCAAACTTAACCGCTGTCTGAGGGATTCCGGGAACAACAAGATTCGGCGTCAACATTGCTACAGTAACTTCTGCCTGTGCCACATGGGGAACTGTCCTGTTCCAAAGGCCTTTTGCAGATCAAAGAAGAAGCAGTGTTTGAAGGCGGCCGGGTGGAACTGGGGCAAGAGAAGGATCTGCTTCGGAACCTACCGGAAGTGTCTCGGCATTGGCGTGTGACCGCTAGACGACAGATAAATGATAGTGGAGAGTCCACTTTCTTGAAAACCGCCGATGTTCTCAAAACCATTATACGGTTGCAAGTTTGAGCTAATAAATTGTCTCAAAAGATGTGCACTAGTGTTTGTGTTTATATATGTTTAAACTTGTGAATTGTGCCTGCTTAACTAATCGGTTATCAACAAACCTCTTCAGTTCCAAACACCTTTGAACGTTCGAACAAATAATCCTTTGTCTCAAGCAGCCAATCATTGACTGCCAGGCTTTTTAACAACCGTAGTGAAGGATCGTCGATGGTTTCGAAACCAAAAAATAAATAAAAATTTAATCATTCTGAGGCATGGCAAATTCGTCGATCGTTGTTAGAAATTGAGTAGAAGTAATTTCAAAACCATCGAATGAGCAAGAAAAAAGTTTGATCTAAATTCAACTGTCCTTCTTGTCTATTTCAAACCTCATAATCCTTGTACGCTCCAATTAAAGAACGCAATCAGCGATAGTATTAATTAATGCAAAATCTTAATTAAAATTATTCCATCAAAGTTTTAAATGTAATTAGGAGGAGCATAACGTTCATTTATATCGATTAAAACTAATAAGACGTGTTTTGGACATTGTATTTAGTGCCAAATCTAAACTGAAAGGAAAATTTGGAAGATCTATAATCGCTAATTCTGGCTTACAAGAATGGTAAGATAACTTTTAAAAAAGCATGTGTACAACCAATTTCATAAACTGAATGTCAATTTAGTTAGTAAGTGGTATATATTTTTAGTTGCATCACTTTTAGAATGACCATTTTTTTTATCAAATTTAGAAGTTGACTGAAAATCGTAATTGAATTTTAATCCGAAATAAATATACAGCAATTACGTGTTCTTGAGTGGAGAGTACTGAATAAATCAAGGGTCTCAGAATTTTGGATGTTTTTGAAATCATGATCAGTTTGTGATAAACATTTTCTGCTAATCATACACTTAGATAAAATAACCAATCTTACTAAATTGTTGTTTTTTGACATTAAAATAAATCTGATTTTAAAGTAAATATTATACCTGGGTTTAACGATAATCAATCGATTTGATCAATTATCAACTATTTATTTGTAGTGATTATGCACATTAGCAAGGCGACTCAAGTCGCGATACCTGGTACATTATAAGATGTAAAAGTTAGAGACTATTGGCCATTCGCACGATACTGGTGACCAAATGCGTCACAAAAATATTTTCCTGAAGACACCGTGCAACGTGAATGCACGATTCACCATCGTGCATCGTGAATTTCAAATGCACGATACAGCGTGAATGCACGATGCACGATGAACGATGCACGATACAAATCTGATCGAGTAGCGTGAATTGTGTTTAGAGGCCGGTGCATTTTTTTTGTTGATGAAAACCTAAAGCAAGACAAGCAAAGCTTAGCAAGTCAATCGTCAAGTGCAACAAAATTACTAAAAACAAGCGATCGCCGAGGCTGGCTGAGATCGGCAAAGGCGATCCCGGGTCTGTCATACAGTATATACTTGTAAAATA
>JAOBYG010058553.1:0-11905 GCA_025403545.1 Epizoanthus stellaris | reverse complement strand
GGGGAGGAGGGGAAGAATTTGTAAAAAAAATTGCACTAGCGGAAAGGACAAAAAAATAATTTGCACGACACAAAATTATAAAGAAAAAGAGAGAGAAAAAGAGGGAAAAGCGAAAAAAAATTACAGCTCAAGATTGTACGCGAAATTTTTAATCTCTCTCAAATACTTGAAAATACTTAATTTATATTCTAGACTGCGAGAAATCTATTATAATTAAGTGTATGTGTGTGTGTATGTGTGTGTGTGTGTGTGTCTGCCGGCATCTCATGATCAGTCTGTCATGTCTTTACCCTTTCTTCAGTTTCTTCTCTCTCTTATAGTGGAAACAAATCGCTCCAAATAATGGCTTACTAGTACTACAACCAGGGCCAAGAAATGAAGCATTCTACAAATTGGGTAAGATTTAGAAGGAGTAGATAGCAATTTTGTGTTTTTATCCCAATCGATGTAAAATCCCATATAAAGGTTTGGAGTTTTGAGGTGTTGCGCCACGCTCGGTTGCAGCGTCTCGCGCGTATCACTCGTACGATCTCTGACGTATGCCAGGCCATCCAATATAAATAATAATTGTCTGTCAGTACAAGTAGCTGGTGTATTATATGTGCACTTTATAAATAAAAAAGTTGTGAGTAGTGTCTTGACAGTTTGCATAGAACTGAAGTACTTCATTCTTCGCACTGAACACCAAAGAAACTCATATATGTGTGATAGAACTGCAAACTACTTTTGATAAATGCATTTCAGAACTTCTTTATTGACATAACCCAAACTTGAAACTGACTGATCATCAACAGTGCAGGAAAATTAAACGCGATTAGCCAATATATAGTAACGATTTATTGTCCTCTTTCACTCGAGTCTATTTTAAAATCAATTCTGATCAAGTTTGCTTACTCAGGCGGAGTGGAGCCGGCGCCTGCATAAACTACAAGCTTGGGTCAGTTTTTTTAAAATTTAATTTTAATGTGTCTAGTGTTAGAATGATTGCCCGCTGTGAAAACTGACATAACTGAATGAATGCAATACTTAGTTCCAACTCGAATTCCAACTTGATTCACACCCAAGTTGGAAACCGTTTCTCCTGACCCCTAATCTCACCAACACGCAACTTCCTTTGATGCGAAGAAGCCATTTATAAACATAATAAAAACAACAAATGACACTAATCAGTATTGATATAGTAGTTGGTACTGATCGAATGCCAAGATTGCGAGATTATCCGTAAGTAACAACAACAACAACTCACAACAAGTAGTGTAAAGTGCAAAGTGTTCGATGAATGTAAACTAAGTAATATAGACAAAACAAACCATTTGAGTGTACGTGGTTGTTGAAGACTGAGCCGTTGCTAAACACTACATTGACTCCATAAAGACGAGACGTCGCCAATGCGCTGGTATAATATTAAATAAAGTATAAAAATATTAAACTAAAAATCATATCATCTTTGAAGTTTGAGCATAAAAACGATGTATTAGAAATTAGGTATTACTAGATTCAACATTGTATTGTTAAAGTGTTATGAGGTAATAAAATTACTTGGAATACATTTTCACTTCTGAATGTTTGAGATTTTTTTAATATCCCACCGGTTTCAACATCCAACTTGTGAGATAGACAAGAAATTTTATATAATTTTCGGCGGCGAAAATATGACAGCCGCAAAGATATTGAATTTATGTTTTGCCTTTTGCCTACCTGGCAGTTTTTAGCGGAATCCGTTGCGAATTGGGCGAAGCCCAAAAATTAGGCAGAATGAAATCATTCTGAACAAAACATTATCAAACTTTACTTGATTTACTCGCACAGTAAAAAATTAGAAGGATTTATATGGGCATGCATCAAGATGGCTACTAAAACCGTGATAAAACCAAACCGCTAGACTAGATTGATTCATGGCTTAATATGAAGGATGAATTTATCGAATAAATTTCCTTAAAAAAAAGTAGCTTTAACATGCATGTTCTATGGCTTTGATGGAGCAAATCATATGATATTGACAGAAATTATTGTGAATTCATTGCCAATGAAACACGATAGAGCATCCAGTTTCACCATACATGAACAGAAATAAAGACAAACAGTCGAAGACTACGCATAACCGATTTAAAATTTCGCCGAGCGCGCAGCGCGAGACTTGGGATTTACCTGGGATTTACTCTAGCGTCTGCGCGCGGGCTAAACGTTTTGTCGGGTTGTTCGTTCATTGCTTCTCGGCTACTGGACTGAAAGCCGTCTATTCCTTTTCCTCAGATTCCCCCACCTATACAGTGTACTACGCTACACGGCCAGACCCAACCTTCTGCCTTTCTCGACTCGAATTCTACTTCACGGCTAGATTATTTAGCTCACGGTTCACTGACTGAATTGTGTCGATGCAACACTCGGTGGGAGTGAAGCGGGAGTGAAGGGGGCGTTGTCCGTTATGTAATATGATCGCTACTCTCTATAAAAGGATAATCAGCTTTGTAAAGTCCAGTCTATAAATTGTATCATGTTAATGATTGAAAAAGAGTTCACTCAATATTTGTTTCACCTACTGACCTAGCAATTTAAAGGAATCATCGTATATCCGTTCAACTCAAGAAAGACAAAGCAACTGAAAATAACTGAGGGACGAATAGTTATATTAAATCTTCGACTTTGCTCCATGAGCCAACTGTTGCAGAGTAGAGCTGACATATAATATATATTGCATCTTTATCTTTCTAGTTTCTAACACATCTTTGCTGTTTTAAAATCAATGGCTTTCACAGATGTCAGCAAATGTACAAGTTATATTAACACAATAACAGCCGTATTTAACCTAAAATTTGATTTATTTGCTACTCAGTTTGCGAACCCACAAATTCAGATCCCACTGTTAACTGTACAGTCTACCTACAGTCCACGGCACTCCAGCACATCTTCAGCATATCTTGTCACATCAGAATCTGATTTGATCTAGTCAATCCTTGATCAATTGCAATCGCTCGCTCGAGACGAGTACCCACGGCCACACGAAGAAATTCCATTGAACTTTAGAAAAAAAAATCTTAGTATTTCAAGAACCATAAATAAATGCACTTATTGTCTTATAAGTTATTTTAAAAACGTCACAACATCAATCGTGTAGTTTTATCGTCCACACCTGACAATCGAAACTCTCTGCAGATGCTCTCCAGATCTCTCCATGGCTCTGCATGATGCCTCTGCCATCTCCCATCGTTAAAGTTATCGGTGTGTTTATAAAGCAACTTTGTATTGAATTATGTTGGACTTGGAGGTTCATATTTGTTTGCAAATCTACTGGTTAACCGTTAAGTAGAAGGGGTAGAGGAAACTAGAAAGAAAAAGGTTAAGTTGTACTTACTGGGATAATAAATTGAGATGTCATTCTTGGCCGGTGGAGGAGCAAACTTGGACGAGTTGGCCATCTTGTGGGGTACTGCCATGTCTCCATAGTCCACCAGCACGGCATAAAGCACGATAAACAGAATCTGCACCAGAACAAGGATAATACTGAACTTCATGGCGGCCAGTCACTCGGCAACGTATAGCTGTGTGTTTGTCTGGCTTCCTAGTGCGTTGGCTGTGTGGGAGAGCTAGCTGGTGAATCCTGCTTCGAGTTCAGTTCCAACCGTACTCGGATTGCGGAGTCCTTTTCGTGTTGAACTCTTGCGCCAACTGTTTTTCCAGCTGTGAATAGGCCTTCTAAGAACCTATAAACACAAAGATAATATCATTTAAAACTGTCATTGCCCGTGGCAATTGTTAACACAGTTGAATGAAATTTTAGAAGGTCTGGCATTCTTCAGTGATCCGTGTTTGATTTGTGACAGTTCAGTGGTTGTCTCGGGAGAGCGAAGACCCTGGGAACGAGGTTGTGCTTGAAGTTTTTTTTAAAACAATTAAAAAGACTGCTCGGAAACCACAGCCATTTATCCGTAGTTATAATCCAGTAATACAAGTTTTGTATAGTTATTTTTAAAACTGAGATAGATCTTTCGAGGGATTTTGATTATAGTTAAATATCATGTAAATATAATAGAATATAAATCAAAGCAATCTTGCTGTAAAACAGGCAAGCACTATTATAATTGACTATTGGAATTTTTATGATTTTCATATACAAATTATTCTTCATCTTTTTTGCTCGGAATAATCCAAATTGGAATAAGTTTCGAAAGAGTAACAAGGGCAAAAAAGCTTTCTAAAATGCCTTCAAATGTGTGACTTGTATAATATTTAACAAAAATGTACATTTCAACTTCAAGGCAATTTTATTCAGCTTTGTTCTTCAGAGTTCAGGATGTTGCGTCTAGCAACGTTTTATCTTTTCAGAAGAAGGATAATATTATTATAATAATAAATGGGATATTCCAAAAATGCTGAAAAATACCCAACATGTCTTGAACAAATATTTATTACATGAATTATTTTCATTTTGTTACAAAATAGCTTGAAACCGCAGCAGAAACGCTCTTTAAGATTCTAATTGTTTATTCATATGCGTCAACGGTCAAGCTAGCTAGTATGCAGCGATACCATACACTATACAGATACTCATGCAAGAACATGGGCCTGTTTTGTCTCCGTTTTTTCTACCATTCGTATGAATAAACTAGCACAAGAGACATCGGACAAATGGCAGCGTTTATTTTTTTCTACCGAAGAGCTAGCCAGGTCACTTTATTGATGCAGTGATTTTAATAGATCTGCAGCAAAGCAAAGGCCTGCTTTCAGTTATACGTGCTCTGATCTGGGTTTGTTGGAATGTTCGGCTTCTTTAGTGTTGGGGTGACTCGGGTCAAGGTCAGTAAGTATCAGATATGCTGGTCACGTCCCAGGCGCCCTTTTTTCTTTCGAATAGCGCGAAGGATTATGGGGGATTTCGATAGCTTCTAACACGGTCACATATTTTAAAAACGCGGAGACGACAGGGGACATGGCTAAGCTGAACCCAGTTGGCAGTCACACTGGACAGTCGACAACCCATACCACTTATAATCCAGTAATACAAGTTTTGTATAGTTATTTTAAAACTGAGATAGTTTCCGTAGATCTTTCGAGGGATTTTGATTATAGTTAAAAAATATCATGTAAATAGAATACAAATCAAAGCCTCGGTGGGGGCGTAACTAGAAAACAAAAGACCCATTAAGCTATTGTTAACTCTCGCCGCGCCGCAAACTTCACACTCTTGTTCATCAAGATTATATTTTCGGTGTCTCTTTTGAAAATCAACTCCTTAAAATATTGCAGAGAGAACAAGAAACGTTACGGGTGATCAGTTCTAAAGAACATTATCACCGAAAAGGAATCCGGACCAACAAATTCGCGTTTGAGAGTAAACATAGGTCATGGCGCTGTTTGACAAGCAAATGTTTGCCTGCGACTCAAATAGAATTACCACCAGCGCAGCGTCTGTTTGTATTTGAATTTCCCTACCCGACCTAGACTGCGAGACGGCGAAAGTCGCGAGATCGAGAAGACGTGCGAACTGCCTTTCTCGAATTAGCAAAATAAATGAACGGCTAGCAATATATACCCGGCCCGGGCCGGCCATCGAGCTATAGACATAGTCGTCAGTGAAGTCTGACTACTCTCGATGATTCTGGCGCGTGCTCCAAACGGCAGTCATTTTTTCAAGTGAATGTTCCATTATTGAGACTAGGCAGAAGGTCAATACAGATAAGTCTTTGCAAAATTTTACAATTCGGCAGTCAGGCAACAATCTAGATTTTTGGATTTATTATTTAAAAAGTATATAGTTTCATGTTCTGAAAATATTCCGTGACTTTATTTCACGCACCTCGATAGCTCAGTGGTAGAGCACCTGTCATGTGAACGGGGTGCGTGGGTTCGATTCCCGGTCGAGGCAGTTTGTTTTTTTCTTCGCGTGTTTCTCTTCTCAACATCTGCACTTGTCATCTGCATGCCAGAGTTTAACCTCTCTGATGATAGTCACGTCTTGGTATAATTGCCGGAAATCTATCTATTGAAATCTATCTATCTGTCACTAGCGAAAGCTAAATTAGGAGGTATAAACCAAACTGAGAACTGAGAGGCCGTGTAGCGCATGAGCCGAAATTAGTCGCGCGTGTCTTTGTTTATTTAAGAAATTGAATAAAGTCGAGCAGGGCCTTTAACACGCGACGCAAATGAACAGCTTACGCCTACAATTGTGTGTGATGTTAAAAGTCAAGTAATCAACGAAGCCTAAAAAATATTTTACTGAAGCCATCCGTGAGGTAGAGAACATTGATCATACGAAGTATTAACCAAATTACAATATGTCGGTGCCGCACCTTTATACAGACCACCTTTTAAGTAGTAAAGTACTGAGCAATCACTTATTTTCAAAAGTGAAATAAAATCCAAAATGACTAAATTTTATAAAGGCCTGATGCTGATAATGACTCAGTCCAAAATATTCGGTCATATCCATTTTAACAGTTTACTTTTCAAATAAATTTAATTTGACTATAGCTTGTAACATGGCGGTGTGCGGATCAGTTCCGCATATCAGCGCTTCTTAGCTTTCTGCTTGGGTTTGGAAGCAGTGAATCCCTCCAAATGGAGGAGATTCAGAACAAATATAACATCAATACTTTTAAGGATAGATCAGGCAAACAAAAGGCTTTGAAATTTGAAGACATAGATTTACAAATTTACAAATCTTCCGCAAGATGCGCGTCGTTTGTGACCACGGAAGATATAATTCACCACTGGATCAAGACTTTCCAGTTTCGGTATTTCGAAAACCTTAAGGACAACAGCAGATTTCTCATCAATTGGATTGATCACGAAGATGAATATTCGACGACAAGCTATCAAGAAATCGAAATCAAAATTTCAAGTATCAATGGAAAGGACACGGCGGAAACCGCACAGGAGGACGCTCTCGATTCTGAAGATTGTAACCAAACTCTGCTCATCACAATCCACGTGTATCTTACAACTGGAGTTATTATGTTCCAAGGATCTGCCTACAACTTTTGGGCAGAAAAGGAATTCCCAATCTTGAAAGAACTGACCGATTGTGCCATTGGTACCTTTCAATGCGCCACGGGACATCAACGCTAGTGTCCCCATTGTTATTTCCGACACGTACGCGTCTTCATCGTCTTCACCAGACCAGCAGTATGACAAACTGCTCACTGAGCATCTCAGCGAACTCATTAAGTTATTTCCGCACAAGAAACAAAAAGCCAAATACAAAGTTTCAAAGAAAAACACTCAGAAAAAGCTATCTGAGGGTGATTTTCATGCGGCGGCCACTGAGACACCGGTATCTCGGAAACGAAGGAATTCCTTTGAATCTACCCGGAGCTTATGTTCTTCAAAAAACTCAGCAAGTGTTACTGAACTGAAATTCGTCGTTGGAGATCTGGAATCCGAAATCACGGAAATTCATAATCATCTCCGATCTTTGCCCACCACCAAGCCCCTTGAAGACAAGATCTCTCTGTTAACCGATAAATTAACCAAGATTGAAAACACAATGAAAGTTAACATTCAGTCCCTCTCTGGTCGCGTAGAGGAGTTAGAATCTGAAAACACGAAACTAAGGAAAAGTTGCACGAAACTTACGATCGACTACAGCTATACAAAGAAACAATTGAAGGAATACGAAAAACGAGTAGATGATAAAATTAATCAATTAAAGGAACTGGAAAAACAACAAGAAGACAAATGTGATCAATTACGATTATTGGAGAAACAACAAGAAGATAAATTCGATTCTTTATTAAAAAATGTTCAAGCCGAAATTCAAGTCCTGCGAGAACATAGCAAACCTAGTCAAGAGACCGGTGTAGACATGGTCGACCAGCAGCAAGCAAACACCGCTAGAGAAAGAAAAGAAGATAAAACTCCTAACAGCAACAAAACTTACGATCAGTCTGACCAAAGGCAAGACCGCAGTTCGCCTTCAATTCCAATCTTTAACCGCTTCAATGCACTCGATAATGATGATGACACCACATCATGGTTTACGTCTGAGCCTTATGTTCCCCCATCAGTACCTCCTCCAGCAAAGGTCCCGCCACCCTCGACAGAACCTTCAGTTCGTGAAGACATAGTGTTACTAATGGACTCAAATGGTAAATACATCGACGTAAACAAAATAAGTCGTAATACAAGAAAAATGTTTTGTCCAACTATCAACTCCATTAACGAGGCAATTTCAGGTAATGATCTTGGTCAACCAAGCCATATCGTAATTCATACTGGAACAAATGACATTGAGAAAAATTCAGTCGATTCATGTACATCACAGCTCAAAGACGTCGTCCAACTTGTTTCTCACAAATTTCCAGCCTCAAAAATTTTAGTCTCATCACTTCTCAAACGTAGTGATGACAAAGATCACATACGGGCATCATTAAACACACAACTTGGTGCAATTAGTGCTCCCTTTCCAAATGTGCACGTAGTGAACAACGAGAATATTCCTACAGACTATTTATATGACAATAAACACCTTCGAAGGAACAAAATCGGCTCTCTGGTATCCAACTTGAAAGATGCCATCTTCAATCGCGTGAAGACATTACGAAGCAGGGGGGTGTATGGCCAATCATCGTATGGAAAGAAGAGCCCGCAACCCACCAGACCTCCAGGACGACCGCAGTACTTTGCGGCTACTGAGCAGTATGAGAACAGAAATGTATCAAGACATGAACACACGCATCCCTTGATTTATAACGCATCTCATATCTCGCCACATCGCTCCTACGCAACAGCGGCCAGCCCTACTATCAAAACGCAGATTGATCCACAGCCTCGGACATCAGACAGGCTGGATATGAACACCGTATTGGGACTATTACAACTATATCAGTCCATGCGTCTGAACTAAGCATATGCATTCCACATATCCTTTTATTGTTGTTATTGTTTGTTGTGTTTCTCCCCCATTGTATCTTTTTTGGGAGGTGTGTTTGCTGCTTTTGCTATCTTATTTAGTATTGGGTAATGTATCAACATTTAGGATCAAATCAGCATTCCAGTGATCTTTTGTCCTTGAGCTGTTGGAATGTGAACGGCTTGTCAAGGAACCATTTTCTGGGCGACAAATTATTAAATGATGAATTTTTACGTTCCTTTAATCATAGCGACTTCATCGTATTAACTGAAACTTGGTTGGACAAGAAATTTTCTTTGACAGGTTTTGAATTATTTACAAATCCAGCTAAAAAGTATCATTCAAAGAAACATGGTAGATTTTCAGGTGGAGTTGCTTTTGGTTGTAAAGTTGCTTTGAAAAGGGGAGTCCAGCTTGTTTCATCTCACACAGATTACATTTGGTGTAAGTTAGATAAAAAGTTTTTTAACATGGAAAGAGATATTTTTATATGTACGATTTATATACCACCTCGAGACTCTCCTTATTTTGATGCCGATACTTTCGTTGACCTCGAAAATGACATTGCATTTTTTAGTAGCGGTGGCTTTGTTATTTTAGCAGGTGATTTTAATGCAAGGACAGGATGTGCTTTAGATTTTGTCGAAAATGATACCTGTAGATTTGCAACTAACACCAATACATTGCCCTTTTATGAAGTACAAACACGAAAAAGCTACGATAACTCTATTAATGAACATGGTAAAAGTTTGCTTGAAATCTGCAAATCGTGCGATTTAAGGATATTGAATGGAAGAACAAGAGGTGATTCGTTTGGGAAAACCACATACCATTCATCAAAAGGAATAAGCACTGTTGACTATATCATTGCTAGTCAGGAAATGATTGATTCAATACAGAATTTTGCTGTTAAAAAACCGACAATTTTTTCAGATCACTCGCAAATTATTTGTTGGCTCAAAACTCCTACACCAAATACAAATCAATCCAGAATTACATCACAATTAAAAACAGAAGATCTCCCAAAACAGTTCATCTGGGATGAAACTTCGAAAGAAAGGTTTCTAGCAGCACTGAAGTTGAATGAAATTCAAGATAAAATACGTATATACGTGAAAACTGAGTTTGAATGTAATAGCGATGGAATTGATCGCGCGACTGAACAGTTTACAGATTTACTTAACACTGTTTCCATCCGATCCTTAAAATTAACTAATACAAAGAAATCTCGCCGAAGACATTTCTCACGGAAGTGGTTTGATAAGGACTGTCATATTTTAAGACTAAGCCTGAGAAAGCTGGCCAATGAAAAACATAGAAATCCCAGTGATACTAATTTACGACAACAATATCACACTGTAAACAAACAGTTCAAAAAGCTGATAAAATTTAAGAAGTCTAAACACTTCCAATCCAAGATTGATAACCTGGTCGAGAATAAGAATAATCAACAATTTTGGAATGATCTAAAATCAATGAAAAACGATAATTCAGATAACAGAGATTCAAATATTCAAGATGTGCCTATTGACTGCCTTTTTAGTCACTTCAAGCAGTTACACTCCAAAATAACACCTTCTGACCTATCTCCAACACATATTTTAAATGTAGAAAACGTCACTGACGTTGCGGAAACAAAGGAACTATATAACTCTTTAGATAGCCCTTTTCAATTTAATGAAATTGAAAGTTGTGTAAAACTGCTAAAACCCAGGAAATCCCCTGGTGTAGATAAAATACGTAATGAAATGTTAAAAACAGGTTTATCTGTTCTCAAAAATGCCCTTAGCAAATTATTCAATCTTATCCTTAAAAGTGGCTTCTTCCCTAGGTTGTGGTGTAAGGGTATAATAACTCCTATTTATAAAACGGGGGCAAAGAATGACCCCTCAAACTATAGGGGTATTTGCATCAATAGTTGTCTTGGAAAATTATTTACATCATTACTAAACAACAGATTAAAACGGCATATACTTGATAACGATATTCTACATAGATCTCAAATTGGTTTTTTACCAAATCACCGCACTTCTGATCACATATTTACCCTCAGAACTTTAATAGATAAATTTGTTATTAATACTCCTAAAGGTAAATTATACACATGCTTCATTGACTTTAAGAAGGCTTTCGATTCAGTATGGCATACTGGGTTATTTTCTAAACTATTAAAATACAAAATCGGAGGAAAATTTTATGAGCTAATCAAAAACCTGTACACCAAATCTCAATGTTCAATTAAGTATGGTACTCAAAGAACTGAGTATTTTGATTATAAAACAGGAGTACGCCAAGGCTGTATTCTTTCCCCATTACTCTTCAATTTGTACATAAACGAAATACCTTTCTTACTCGACAGACAAAGTACTGACCCTACAACATTACCTGATGGTTCACATGTAAATTGCCTACTTTATGCAGATGATTTAGTCCTAATATCTCATTCTGCTGCAGGACTTCAAAATGCTTTAACATTGTTATCCCAGTATTGTAATGACTGGTTGTTGAACATAAATCCTAAGAAAACAAAAGTAGTAATCTTTGAAAAGAAATGTAGAAAATCGACAAGTGATAAGTATAACTTTTTCATTGGTGGTAACTTGATTGATATTGTTAATAACTATACTTATCTTGGTATTAATTTCTCAGCAAACGGCGGTTTTAGAAATCACAAAATTAAGGCTAAAGACAAAACAAGGAAATCCATTTTTGCCACTCGTCGTTATCTCGATTTTTCAAAATTACCAATTAGTATTTGTAGTAAGCTTTTTGATTCTCTGTTCCTCCCTATTCTCCTCTATGGATCTGAAGTATGGGGGGCGTATGATAAATTCGACTGTTCATCTTGGGAAAAGGATGTTATCGAGAAGACACATATATACTTCTGCAAACAATTTCTTAGTGTTAACAAACAATGCCCAAATGCAGGGTGCAGAAACGAACTTGGCAGATTGCCCCTGCAGGAAATAATTACTACCAACATTGTGAAATATATCAAACACCTGGAGGAGTTATCAGATAGCAACATAGCCAAACAATGTCTTCAAATGTGCA
>JAOBYG010058442.1:0-11912 GCA_025403545.1 Epizoanthus stellaris | reverse complement strand
GAGATATAGGGAGAGATAGGGAGAGATATAGCGAGAGATAGGGAGAGATATAGGGCGAGATATAGGGAGAGATATAGGGCGAGATATAGGGAGAGATATAGGGAGAAATATAGGGAGATATAGGGAGAGATATAGGGAGAGATAGGGAGATATATAGGGAGAGATAGGGAGATATATAGCGAGAGATAGGGAGATATATAGGTAGAGATAGGGATGCGATATAGCGAGAGATATAGGGCGAGATATAGGGAGAGATAGGGAGAGATATAGGGAGAGATATAGGGAGAGACAGGGAGAGGGATAGCGAGAGATAGGGAGAGATATAGGGAGAGATAGGGAGAGATATAGGGAGAGATAGTGATAGATATAGGGATAGATATAGGGAGATATAGGGAGCGATATAGCGAGAGATATAGGGCGAGATATATGTCGAGATATAGGGAGATATAGGGAGAGATGTAGGGAGAGATACAGAGAGATATAGGGAGAGATATAGGGAGAGATATAGGGAGAGATATAGGGAAATATAGGGAGAGATATATGGAGAGATATAGGGAGATATAGGGGGAGATATAGGGAGAGATAGGGAGAGATATAGGGAGAGAAAGGGATGGATATAGGGAGAGATAGGGAGAGATATAGGGAGAGATATAGAGAAATATAGGGAGAGATATAGGGAGATATATAGGGAGAGATGGGAGAGATATAGCAAGAGATAGGGAGAGATATAGGGCGAGATAGGGAGAGATATAGGGAGAGATAGGGAGAGATATAGGGAGAGATAGTGATAGATATAGGGAGAGATAGGGAGAGATATAGGGAGAGGTATATGGAGAGATAAGGAGAGATATAGGGAGAGATAGTGATAGATATAGGGAGAGATATAGGGAGAGATAGGGAGAGATATAGGGAGAGATAGGGAGAGATATAGGGAGAGATAATGATAGATATAGGGAGAGATAGGGAGAGATATAGGGAGAGATATAGGGAGAGATAGGGAGAGATATAGGGAGAGATAGTGATAGATATAGGGAGAGATAGGGATAGATATAGGGAGAGATAGGGAGCGATATAGCGAGATATATAGGGCGAGATATAGGTCGAGATATAGGGCCAGATATAGGGAGAGATATAGGGAGAGATATAGGGAGTGATATAGGGAGATATAGGGAGAGATATATGGCGAGATATAGGGAGATATAGCGAGAGATGTAGGGAGAGATACAGAGAGATATAGGGAGAGATATGGAGAGATATAAGGAGAGATATAGGGAGAGATATAGGGAAATATAGTGAGAGATTTAGGGAGAGATATAGGAAGATATAGGGGGAGATATAGGGAGAGATAGGGAGAGATATAGGGAGAGATAGCGATGGATATAGTGAGAGATAGGGAGAGATATAGGGAGAGATATAGGGAAATATAGGGAGAGATATAGGGAGAGATATAGGGAGAGATGGGAGAGATATAGGGAGAGATAGGGATAGATATAAGGAGAGATAGGGAGAGATATAGCGAGAGATAGGGAGAGATATAGCGAGAGATATAGGGAAATATAGGGAGAGATATAGGGCGAGATATAGGGCGAGATATAGGGAGAGATATAGGGAGATATAGGGAGAGATATAGGGCGACATATTGGGAGATATGGGGAGAGATGTAGCGAGAAATATAGAGAGATATAGGGAGAGATATAGGGAGTGATAGTGAGACATATAGGGAGAGATATAGGGAGAGATATAGGGAAATATAGGGAGAGATATAGGGAGAGATAGGGATATATATAGCGAGAGATAGGGAGAGATATAGGAAGAGATAGGGAGAGATATAGGGAGAGATAGGGAGAGATATAGGGAGAGATAGGGAGAGATATATGGAGAGATATAGGGAAATATAAGAGGAGATATAGCGAGAGATATAGGAAAATATAGGGAGAGATATAGGGAGAGATATAGGGAAATATAAGGAGAGATATAGGGAGATATATAGCGAGAGATAGGGAAAGATATCGGGCGGGATATTGGGAGATATAGGGAGAGATATAGGGAGAGATAGGAATAGATATAGGGAGAGATAAGGAGATATATAGCGAGAGATAGGGAGAGATATAGGGCGAGATATATGGAGAGATAGGGTGAGATATAGGGAGAGCTAGGGAGAGATATAGGGAGAGATAGGGAGAGATATAGGGAGAGATAGGGAGAGATATAGGTTGATATAGGGAGAGATAGGAATAGATATAGGGAGATCGAGATAGGGAGATATATAGCGAGGGATATAGGGAAATATAGGGAGAGATATAGGGCGAGATATAGGGAGAGATATAGGGAGAGATATAGGGAGATATAGGGAGAGATATAGGGAGAGATATGGGGAAATATAGGGAGAGATATAGGGCGAGATATAGGGCGAGATATAGGGAGAGATATAGGTAGATATAGGGAGAGATATAGGGCGGGATATTGGGAGATATGGGGAGAAATATAGGGAGAGATATAGGGAAATATAGGGAGAGATATAGTGAGAGATAGGGAGATATATAGCGAGAGATAATGAGAGATATAGGGAGAGATAGGAAGAGATATAGGGAAAGATAGGCAGAGATATAGGGAGAGATAGGGAGAGATATAGGGAGAGATAGGGAGAGATATAGCGAGAGATATAGGGAAATATTGGGAGAGATATAGGGAGACATATAGGGAGAGATAGGGAGAGATATAGGGAGAGATAGGGAGAAATATAGAGAGATATAACGAGAGATATTGGGAAATATTGGGAGAGATATAGGGAGACATATAGGGAGAGATAGGGACAGATATAGGGCGAGATATAGGGAGAGATAGGGATGGATATAGGGAGAGATACGGAGAGATATAGGGAAAGATATAGGGAAATATAGGGAGAGATATAGGGAGAGATATAGGGAGAGATGGGAGAGATATAGGGAAAGATAGGGAGATATATAGCAAGAGATAGGGAGAGATATAGGGAGAGATAGGGAGAGATATAGGGAGAGATAGGGAGATATATAGCGCGAGATAGGGAGAGATATAGGGAGAGATAGGGAGAGATATAGGGAGAGATATAGGGAAAGATAGGGAGCGATAGGAAGAGATATAGGGAGAGATATAGGCAAATGTAGGGAGAGATATAGGGAGAGATATAGGGAGAGATAGGGAGCGATATAGGGAGACATATAGAGAGATAGATATAGGGAGACATAGGAAGAGATATAGGGAGAGATATAGGGAGAGATAGGGAGAGATAGGGAGAGATAGGGAGAGATATAGGGAGATATAGGGAGAGATATAGGGAGAGATAGGTAGAGTTATAGGGAGAGATATAGGGCGAGATATAGGAAGCGATATAGGGAGAGATATAGGGAGATCTAGGTAGAGATATAGGGAAATTTAGGGAGAGGGATAGCGAGAGATAGGTAGAGATATAGGGAGATATTGAGAGAGATAGGGAGAGATAGGGAGAGAGATAGGGAGAGGGATAGGGAGAGATAGGGAGAGATATAGGGAGATATAGAGAGAGATAGGGAGAGATAGGGAGAGAGATAGGCAGAGATAGGGAGAGATATAGGGAGAGATTTAGGGAGATATAGGGAGAGATATAGGGAGAGATAGGGAGAGTTATAGGGAGAGATATAGTGCGAGATATAGGAAGATATATGTAGAGATATAGCGAGATATAGTGAGAGATATAGGGAGAGATAGGGAGAGATATAGGGAGAGATAGGGGGAGATATAGTGCGAGCTAGGGAGAGATATAGGGAGCGATATAGGAAGAGATATAGGGAGAGTTATAGGGAGAGATAGGTACAGATATAGGGACACATATAGAGAGATAGATATAGGGAGACATAGGGAGAGATATAGGGAGAAATATAGGGATATCTTGGTAGAGAGATAGGGAGAGATAGGGAGAGGGATAGGGAGAGATAGGGAGAGATATAGGGAGAGATAGTGAGAGATAGGGAGAGATAGGGAGAGAGTTAGGGAGTGATAGGGAGAGATATAGGGAGAGAAATAGGGAGATATAACATGAGATGTAGGGAGAGATATGAAGAGTTACAGGGAGAGATATAGGGAGAGATATAGGAAGAGATATAGGGAGAGATATAGCGAGAGATATGGGGAGAGATATGGGGAGAGATATAGGGAGATATAGGGGGAGATATAGGGAGAGATATAGGGAAAGATAGGGAGAGATAGGAAGAGATATAGGGAGAGATAGGGAGAGATATAGCGAGAGATATATGGAGAGATATTGAGAGAGATATAGGGAGATATAGGGACAGATATACGGAGAGATATAGGGAGAGATATAGGGAGAGATAGGGAGAGATATAGGGAGACATATAGAGAGATAGATATAGGGAGACATAGGGAGATATATAGGGAGAGATATAGGGAGAGATACGACGAGGGATAGGGAGAGATAGGGAGAGTTATAGGGAGAGATATATGACGAGATATAGGAAGCGATATAGGAAGAGATATAGGGAGAGATATAGGGAGATATAGCGAGAGATATAGTTAGAGATAGGGAGAGGGATAGGGAGAGATAGGGAGAGATATAGGGAGAGATAGGGAGAGATATAGGGAGAGATATAGGGAGAGATATAGGGAGAGATATAGGGAGATATAGGGAGAGATATAGGGAGAGATAGGGAGAGATATAGGGAGAGATATAGGGAGAGATATAGGGAGATATAGGGAGAGATATAGGGCGCGATATAGGGAGATATAGGGAGACATATAGAGAGATATAGGGAGAGATATAGGGAGAGATAGGGTGCGATATAGCGAGAGATATAGGGAAATATTGGGAGAGATATAGTGAGACATATAGGGAGAGATAGGGAGACATATAGGGAGACATATAGGGAGAAACAGGGAGATATATAGCGAGAGATAGGGAGAGATATATAGGGAGAGATAGGGATAGATATAGGGAGAGATATAGGGACAGATATAGCGAGATATACGGAGAGATATAGGGAGAGATAGGGAGAGATATAGGGACAGATATAGGGACAGATGTAGGGACAGATATAGGGACAGATATAGGGACAGATAGGGAGAGATATAGGGAGAGATAGGGTGAGATATAGCGAGAGATAGGGAGAGATAGAGAGCTAGATATAGGGAGATATAGCGAGAGATATAGGGAGAGATATAGCGAGATATAGGGAGAGATATAGGGAGAGATAGGGAGAGATATAGGGCGATATATAAGGAGAGATAGGGAGAGATATAGGGAGAGATAGGGAGAGATATAGGGAGAGATAGGGATATTTATAGGGAGAGGTTTATGGGAGATGTAGGGAGAGATATAGGGCGAGATATAGGGAGATATATGGAGAGATATATGGCGATAGATAGCGAGATATATAGTGAGATATAGGTAAAGATGTAGGAAGAGATAGAGAGAGATACCGTGAGAGATATAGGGAGAGATATAGGGAGAGATATAGGGAGAAATATAGGGAGATATATAGTGAGAGACATAGGGAGAGATATAGGGAGAGATAGGGAGAGATAGGGAGAGATATTACTTGGACCTTACTTGGACCATACTTGGACCTTCCCTGGACCTAACGAGGACCTCAACTGGACCTTATTTGCACCTTATTTGGACCTCACTTGGACCTTACTTAGACCTCACTTGGACCTCAACTGGAACTTATTTGGACCTTATTTGGACCTTACTAGGACCTTACTTGGATTTTACATGCACCATACTTGGACCTCACTTGGACCTTACTTGGACCTTACTTTGACCTTACTTTGACCTTACTTTGACCTTAATTTGACCTTACTTTGACCTTACTTGGACCTTACTTGGACCTTACTTGGACCTTACTTGGACCTTACTTTTACCTTACTTGGTCCTTACTTGGTACTTACTTGGACCTTACTTGGACCTTCCTTGGACCGTACTTGGACCTTACCTAGAACTTACTTGTACTTTATTTGTACCTTACTTTAATCTTGCTTCGATCTTACTTGGACCTCACTTGGACCTTACTTGGACATTACTTGAACCCTACTTGGACTTTATTAGTTGTACCTTACTTTGACCTAGCATAGACCTTACTTGGATCTTACTTAGACCTTACTTTGACCTTACTTGGACCTTACTTGGACATTACTAGGAGCTCACTTTGACCTTACTTGGACCTTACTTTGAACTTCCTTGGACCTTACTTGGACTGTACTTTGACCTTACTTGGACCTTCCTTGGAACTTACTTGGACCTTATTTGGACCTTACATGGTCCGTACTTGGATGTTACTTAGACCTTGCTTGGACCTTACTTGGAGCTTACTTGGAACTTACTTGGACCTTACTTGGCCCTTCTTTGACCTTACATGGAAATTACTTGGACTTTACTTGGATTTTACTTGGACCTTACTATGACCTTACTTGCACCTTGCTTCGACCTTACATTGACCTTACATCGAAATTACTTGGACCTTACATGGACCTTATTTTGATCTTACTTGGACCTTACTTGGAACTTACTTGGACCTTAATTGGACCTTTCTTGGAACTTACTTGGAAGATACTTGGACCTTACTTACACCTTACTTGGTCATTTATTTTACCTTACTTGAAACTTACTCGGAACTTCCTTGGACCTTCCTTGGACCTTTCTTGGACCTTTCTTGGAACTTACTTGGACCTTATTTGGACCTTTCTTGGACCTTACTTGAACCTTACTTGGATTTTACATGGACGTTACTTGGACCTCACTTGGACCCAATTGGAACTTCCTTGGACCTTACGTGGACCTGACTTGGAACTGACTTGGACCTTACTTGTTCCTTACTTGCACCTTACTTGGACCTTACTTGGAACTTACTTGGACCATACTTGGACCTATCTTTGACCTTAGTTGGACCATACTTGGAACTTACTTGAACCTTACTTGGAGCTTACTTTGACCTTACTTTGACCTTACTTGGACGTTACTTGGACCTTACTTTGACCTTGCATGGACATTATTTGGACATTACTTGGACCTTACTTTCACCTTACTTGGACCTTAATTGGAACTTACTTGGACCTTACTTGGACCTTAATTGGATCTTACTTGGACCTTACTTGCGCCTTACTTGGACCTTACTTGGACCTTACTTGGACCTTTCTTGGAACTTATTTGGAACATACTTGGACCTTACTTACACCTTACTTGGTCATTTATTTTAACTTACTTGAAACCTACTGGGAACTTCCTTGGACCTTCTTTGGACCTTCCTTGGACCTTCCTTGGACCTAACTTGGACCGTACTTGGACCTTATTTTGACCTTAGTTGGACCTTACTTGGACCTTACTTGGACCTTTCTTGGACCTTACCTGGACCTTACTTGGACTTTACTTGGACCTTACTTGGACCTTTCTTGGACCTTACCTGGACCTTACTTGGAGTTTACATGGACCTTACTCGGATCTTACTTCGAACGTACTTGGACCTTCCTTGGACCTTACGTGGACCTTACTTGGTCCTTACTTGGACCTTAATTGGACCTTACTTGGACCTTACTTGGGCCTTACTTGGACCTTACTTGGACCTTACTTGGACCTTACTTGGACCTTACTTTGCCTTAAATGTAGCTTACTTGGAACTTACTTATGTCGTTCTTGGAACTTACTTGGTTCTTACTTCGAACTTGCTTGGACCTTACTTGGTCCCTACTTGGACCTTCCTTGGACTCTACTTGGACCGTACTTGGACTTTACTTGGACCGTACTTGGACCATACATGGACATTACTTGGACCTTACTTGGACCTTACTTGGACCTTACTTGGACCTTACTTGAACCTTACTTGCACCTTACTTGGACCTTACTTTGACCTTACATGGACATTACTTGGAACTTACTTTGAACTTACTTTGACCTTACTTGGACCTTACTTGGACCTTACTTGGACCTTACTTGGACCTTAATTGGATCTTAATTGGACCTTACTTGCACCTTACTTGGACCTTACTTGGACCTTACTTGGACTTTTCTTGCAAATTAATTGGAACATACTTGGACCTTACTTACACCTTACTTGGTCATTTATTTTAACTTACTTGAAACTTACTGGGAACTTCCTTGGACCTTCCTTGGACCTTCCTTGGACCTAACTTGGACCGTACTTGGACCTTATTTTGACCTTAGTTGGACCAAAACCAAGAGAGATCCAGTGGATTTCAAACTTCCCGCCAAAACGACGATCAAGATGGCGGATTTCGACAAGTACAAGAAGATGGAAATCAAAATGGCGACCCCCGACGTGAAAACCCCAGTGAAATGACAGACGAAGATGACAGACTTCAACAAGAAGAATCTGAAATGACTCGTGCGAACTCAATGCCATTGTGTAACGAGCTGAAAAATATCAAATGCGAAATCAAGAAACTTTGGGAAGTGATTGGTAATCAGAGACAACAACAAACCCCTGGTTTAATAGATAACGCTACTTTGCAAATGGAGAATACTGCCTTGAAATCTGAAGTCGCCCAACTAAAATCTACAGTACAATCTCTTAGAAACCACGCAAACAAGGTCGAAGAAGAAAAGAACAAGGTCGAAGAAGAAAGAGATTCACTTAGATTGGCTCTTAAGATTGTCACAAAAGAGCTAAGTGACAATAAAATCACACTAACTGGTGACCTTGACAGAAAGGACGCGAGATGCAAGAACGATCACGATGAGAGTGTCATTGAAATCAAGGATCAAACTGTTCAAGAACAAGAATGGTCCAAAGTCTCCAAAAAGAAAAAGAAACGCAAAGCAAAAAACCGCGTATCAACCAATAATACCGATCGGCCTAAACCTCAAGGCCAAGCCAGTGATGTTACTGTAATTGTTGGTGACTCCATGGTGAAACGAATTGATGGATACCAACTGGGAAAAAAAGTCGGTCAGAGAGTGGTCGTGAAACCTTTTCTCGGCGCCACGGTAGCCGACATGGAGCATCACTTAAAGCCCACGGTGAATAGATCTCCCGCTAGAATTGTCGTACATGTCGGCACAAACGACCTCAAATCCAAAAATCCACAACAAATTGCCGATAATATTGTGGACTTGGCCCGGGCCGTCGAGAGAGATTCAGAAGCCGAGGTCCTGATATCCGAACTAATCACCAGAAGGGATCAAAATGCTCAAGCAGTGGATGCTGTCAACAAAACACTCCGGCGTTATTGCTCGCAAAACGGCTGGAAAATAATTCGCCATAACAACATCTCTCAAACCGGACTGAACAAAGGAGGCCTTCACCTCAATCAAACCGGGAACGTAACTTTGTTTAATAATTTTGTAAGAGCACTTGGAAGTGACTGATTGCATGATTCCATGGATGCCGTGAATACCACTCCTCTTGCTATGCCTACAGCAGGTAACATAAATTCTAGTTATCGATTCTTACCGTCTAAACGAGGTTTTAAAATTGCCGCTCTTAATGTAAACAGTTTATCGGCACATATTGATGAAATTCGTATTCTGCTTGCCGAAAATCCATTAGATATCCTTGCAATAAATGAAACGAAGCTTAACGAATCAAATCAGGATAACGAATTTTATGTACCTGGGTATGAAATAATACGACGCGATCGGCTTAGCGATGGCGGAGGTGGGGTTTGTTTTTATATTCGCACGAATATAAATTATTCCATTCGTACTGATTTGAATGTTCAAAACCTGGAAAATTTATGCATTGAAATCCGTAAACATCGTTCGAAGCCCTTTATTGTTGGCACCTGGTACAGGCCCCCTGACTCACTAGTTGAAATATTTAACCCTTTTGAAGACTTGGTTGGTAAACTAGACTCATCGGGTGTTGAATATTATCTATTGGGGGATTTTAATTGCAATATGATCTCCAATACAGATAACAACACCCGCTTACTAAGGGAAGTTGCAGATATCTATGGACTAGACCAGTTAATTAGTGAGCCCACTCGTATAACTGAAAACACTTCAACTTTAATAGATGTTATATTTACCAACTGTCCCGATAGAATTGTTTACTCCGGCGTTGAACACGTTGGAATTAGCGATCATAGCTTAGTGTATGCATATAGAAAACTTTCAGCTGATTCACAAAGTAGGGGACACCATACAGTCACCTACAGAAAACTGAAAAACTTTTGCTCTGCTAGTTTTCGTAATGATATTGCTATGCAAAATTGGGACAGTTTGGAACAATACCATGACCCTAATGTTATGTGGAACGAGTGGAAAAGGATGTTTCTCTCATGTGCAGACAAACACGCTCCGCTAAGAACAAAGCGAGTTCGTGGAACCAAATCTCCATGGATTAATCCTACCGTAAAAAAGCTTATGCACGAGAGAGACATTCTTAAAATTAAAGCTATTCGCTCAAGGGATCACAGAGATTGGTTAAAATTTAAAAAGCATCGAAATTTTGTTAATAATCAAATTAAGGCTGCAAAAGAAGAATACTACAACAATGCTTTTCGTGAGAACAAAGGTAATATCCGAAATACTTGGCGGGTAATTAATGAACTCACTTCCAGAAAATCCGCAAATTCTACCATTAAAGAGATCAAAGTCAATGGAAAATCAATAACCGGCTCTCACGAGCTGGCCGACACCTTCAATTCTCACTTTTCTACTATTGCAACTGATTTAGCAAGCAAAATACCTATAAATGATAGTATATCTCACCTTGACTATCTCACAGCAACAAGCAAAACTTTTGAATTAAGAATGACAAATTATTCCGAAGTTTTCACTTTGCTATCAAGATTGAGTAAATCAAAAGCTACAGGTCTCGATAAAATTCCAGCAAGACTCATAAGGGAATGTCCCGACCTAATAGCTGACTCTCTTTGTACTATTTTCAATAGGTCCATTACTTGTGGCATTTTCCCAGACGAATGGAAATGCTCCAAAGTGATTCCTTTATTCAAGCAAGGAGAGCGTCTTGATTTAAACAATTATAGACCAATCTCTGTTACCCCAATTATTGCGAAAGTATTCGAGAGAATCGTTTATAACCAATTGTACGGATATTTAACTGTGAACAACCTAATTTCTAATCAACAATCCGGTTTTCGGTCTTTGCATTCCACAGTGACGGCCTTGCTCCATGCCGCTGATAACTGGGCATTCAATATTGACAAAGGCAACATAAACACTGTGGTTTTCTTAGATCTGAAGAAGGCCTTTGATACCGTCGACCATGATATTCTCTTATCTAAATTAGAGGCCTACGGTGTCAAAGGTTCTACACACAACTTCTTCCAATCGTATTTAAATATCCGTACTCAGAAATGTGTTGTTAACGGTTCAATTTCCGAAAGCAAATCTCTAGCTTTCGGTATTCCCCAAGGGACAATTCTAGGACCCCTCCTATTTATCTTATATATTAATGACCTGCCTAATTGTCTTGAGAATTCGGAGCCTCAAATGTATGCCGATGATACGCACCTTACATTTGCTTGTAATAACCTTGATATTATCGAACAAAAGCTGAATCAAGATCTCATCAGTGTCAGTAATTGGTTGGTTGCAAACAAATTGACCCTAAACAAATCCAAAACAGAATTTATGGTTATTGGATCAAGACAAAGATTGGGTACGTTTGACCGGTCTCCAGCTCTCAAAATCGACAATGTTCTAATAAGGCAGGTGGAGTCTACTAAGTCTCTTGGGGTACACATCGACGAGCATTTAACATGGAATACACATATATCCCATATATCTAAAAAAATAGCCTCGGGCATCGGTGCCATAAAACGTTGTCGCCCCTTTGCTCCTACTGAAGCCTTGACATGCGCATATAATGCAATAGTACAACCACATTTTGATTATTGCGACATTGTGTGGGGCAATTGTGGTGAAACTAATGCAACGAAGCTGCAAAAGCTTCACAATCGAG
>JAOBYG010058331.1:0-11913 GCA_025403545.1 Epizoanthus stellaris | reverse complement strand
AGGGAGGGAGGGAGGACTGGAGGGAGGGAGGGAAGGAGGGACGGGTGGATGGATGGATGTGCGGGTGTATGAATGGAAGGGTGGATGGGAATGATGGACGGGTGTATGAATGGAAGGGTCAGGTAGATGGTACAATCATAAATAGTTATGTAAGATAGATCAGCAAACCTTTTAAAACTGAGAAAAACAAACAAACAAACAAACCAACCAAGGGAAAGATGAATGTATACACACAGCTGGGTGGGGACAAGTAGCTAAACTGTGAAGAGCGGAGTAAAGCAGTGCCTAGGACTAATATAAGACTGACTTCGTGTCTGTCATCATCATCATCATCATCATCATCATCATCATCATCATCATAACAATAATAATAATAATAATAATGATATTAATAATAATAATATTAATAATAACCGTTTTACGAATATCACGAGTCTCTATGCGTTGACAATAAAAGCTTAATATAAGATAAAATATATAAATAATTAAAAATATATACATTGGTGGTGTGAATAAAATACTATGTGAAAGTTTCGTATGGCTTTAGCGCAATTAGAACATAATCAGTTAAGCTGCCCAAGCAAAGGAGAGACACCTACCAACAGTGACCGGACTACTTATGGACACTTCCAACATACTCACCGACACTCGGAGACATTTACCTTCCCCATACAGATACATTTACCGACACTCCCCATGCAAATAGATTTACCGACACTCGCCGTGCAGAGACATTATTCTCTCACAGTCCCATGCAGAGAGAGTTACCGACACTTCCCATGCAGATAAATGTACCGACACTCGCCGTGCAGATACATTTACTCACACTCCCATGAAGAAATCTTTATCGACATTCACCCTAGACACTTACCGACACCAAGCAGGAACCATCTGGTGGAACCGCAGTCTGGCACGACAGGCGTCTGTACAGCAATCATTGGGATAACCGACAGTGCGGCACTGACCCAACCGAAATAAAACACGTTCGTGTAGAAACTGACATACTTTCCTCCCTTACGAACCATGACGAACGTTATAGATTGGATAACAGCTCCCGTCAACGCCACCAGATAACCAATCAGACGCTGGCTCTCGGTCAGGTGACTGCTGGATCCTGGGGAGAAAGATTACTCATTTTCTTGTAAAATGCAAAAATAAAAGAGAAAAGGAAGTAAAACGCAGGAAAACAACGAGAGGCGTTAATAAACCTTTAATTTTTGCCACCGAAAGCGAAAGCAATTCTTCGAAATCACGAATGTCTCTACAGCATTCCGTATTTATCAGCAAATCCACTGCATTGTGTCATTTGACTACAAGAATATTTTAATGTTTTTGACAGTTTTTAACCATCATCATGTTACATGAACACAGAAAAAAAGCGGTGAACGAATTGTGCGTGGTGATTAATATCTACAGATTTTGTTTCATGCAAAAGTCTCTGGTAAACGACTAGTTGGTCAGTAAACTTCACATTTGACAGGCCGAACACCAAAAATCCTCGGAGTTTACTCAGAGGCGGCCCTTATCGTGGCACAAAAGATCACAAAATAAGGTAAAATTTGCTCGCAAATGTTTCAAGTACGGTTCAAGCCATGTTAGTTGCTACAGCAAAATTTGTTACCTGTATCTCCAAATATGAAGGTTGGTCTTGCTATCAGCACGATTCCAGCCAAGCAGATAAACGTGGCAGCAGCTTCGACCTTTCTCCAAGCTTCCTTCAGGAAAAAATATGCCAGTATCGCCGTGAAAACAGGAGTCGTCGATATGATTGCCGTGGCGTCGCCCAGGGGTAGCATGGTAAATGCCCCATAGATGGCAGAAATGGATGCAAAATTCACTGCACCAAACAACACAAGGTAAGGTCGCCTCTTTTTCTCTCCCAGCAAGTTCACCTGAGTATAAATGGCCGGCGGTAGAACAAGAACTGTTTGTGTTACCAGGCGCACGAAGACGATTTCAAACGAGGGAATTGCTGTGTTGGAAAGCTTTACAAACAGTGACGCCAGAGAGAAGAGAACCCCAGACACTGCTGTCAGGGCTAAACCTAGTCCAGCCTTCAACCTGTACGTTTGAAATCTTTTCAGAAGCGGTTCACTCTCCGTGTGGGCCCGTTCTCTTTCAACCTCGCTGAGAATTTCGCCTACTGAAGCAAAAGTCCGGAAGCTTTCACAATCTCGGAAACGCCTGCCTCGCTCCTCGTTATCCAAGAAATGGAAAACAGGACTTCGTCGTCTCTCCTGTGAACTCAGTCTTTCATAACCAGAATACCTTCGCCACTGCGTAGCTGAAAGTGGAGAACACATTACTCTTCTGGCAAGTGATAAAAATATTAAAGGCGAATTGTGCTTTCATTCGAGATTGATACTGAGGGAAGAAACCTTAAAAGTTCCTTTGCTGACGTCAGAGACACCACAGCTAGAACAAACAGGACGAACAGGAAGTTTTCGCACATAATTAGAGGTTGCCTGGGAAGCAGGATAAAACGGCAGCGTTCTTCTCGCAATAAAACGTATTATGTCGATTATATTGCTGAAATCTTTAGAAATATGCATTGGGAAGATTTAAAAATAATATTCAAAGTCTTCTCACCTCATTAGAGGTTGCTGGGGAAGGATAAAACGGTAGAGTGTTGTTCTTCTCACATCCAAACCTTTAACGGTCAATATTTAGAAGTATGCATAGAAAGGGTTTTGACAATACTATTAAAATATACATATAATATAAATAAATAAATAAATAAATAAATAAATAAGTAAATAAATAAATATAAACAATAAATAAATCAGCTAGACTATCCGCTTGGGGGAAATACTATACTCGATATATTGAAGATACGCCTGAAACACACACGATACGATAATAATTCCTGGTTCTCAGGAGAATCATTTATTAAAGTCTGTTCAATAGAGCTTTTTGTAGAATATATTGATACCATTTTAGACTTACTTGTTCGCTTAAATCTGAAAGGAAAGCGCAGTTAATGTTTTTATAAACTGGCTATTTTATCTGAAACTGAAGGGAGTCCATTTGAGTACAATATCTTGGTTGGTACCGGTTACACTGCATGCGAGCAGTTCCTCTTTTTCCTGCGGCTAGAAATCGCGGAGAAAATGAAAAGTTGAGAGCGGCGGGCGATTTCTCCGCGATCAGTTCTAGACTGAGAAAAAGGGCACTATTCGCAGTTTACATTTTGGTTTATTAGCTAGAGCCAATTTATTATATAACTGCTTCCACTTTTGGATGCACTTTGAATGCACTAGAGATGCTAAACTATTGAACATTATAAGGGAGACGTAATGTAATGCAGCCAGTACTGCCTTATAGCAATTTACGTTTCTGTTAAATATAGTGTGGGGGAAGGTACATGTAAAAATATATATATATTTAAAGAAGAACAATAAACTTGAAACTTTTAAGTTTAAAAACTTGAAACTTGAACGGGAACAAATTGCACGCGCGCGCATGCCAAGTACAAGAACTTTCCAAGAAGTGGGATGCGTCATAATGTGAATCACCATGGCTATGGTAGTTCAGTCTCCCGTCCCGATTATTCTTCATCCTCGTAACAAGCAGCCACATGATTCTGCATGATGGGGCAAGGTCTTTCAAAATCTTCCACGACTGAGCTAACGGTTATAAATAAGCGCGTCTTGCAACGAGAAAAACGCGAACTGGAAAAGGCAAATTTTACAAAGAGACAAAGTATCGTAGTCCATGTTCCCGGTGAAAATGGTTACTGTAGTGTCAACGGGCCGCAAAAGCAACAATCTCGATCACTAACTCAACAGAAACAACAGTTTCGACATGAACACACATTTCCGAATGCAGTGTCGGAAGAACGCAAGCCTCTCTACTCGCAACAAGTACCCCGCCATATGTTTGAAAGTAGGCGAGACGCGGATTCAATCATATCGCTTGGATCATCGTCATCTATGACATCAATGTATCCGTCCTCAAGCAATGAGAGTACCACGGACACCGACAGCACTCAGAGTACGGACGGAGAGTCCCGGCCGCTCTCATCCGTCTCTCGAACAACATACACTGTAGATAATCCTGGCGCAAACTTTCCACCTGCTACAGAAAGGTTCTCTACAAGGAGGGAGTTTCACAGTTACCTGATGCAACCGAGTATTAGAGTTGGAAGTGAGAAAGAAATGTTGATCACTAACTTAGCAGACAAAGAAGAGAATGATATCGCGATCGGTGATGAATCCAGTTGGAAACCTGTGGAGCCATTTATCAGGAAGTGTTGGGGCGACTTTGAGGAGATTGAACTTCTTACGCAACCTTCATCGCGAAGAGCAGAATGTCCGTGGAAGCAGAGAACCAAGGCGTTTTGTATGCACAGTAAACCAGTGAGTTACGTCGAGGAGCCAGAATGCCACGAACGAACAACTGTCAGGCCGTTCTCCTCCTAAGAACTGAGGCAGAATCGATACCTACCTTGCCATGTGAAACTAAAAATTAAAATTGCGATATTTTTTCGCGCTACTATCCATCTTTTCAAACACTTGTCGCCAGTGCTTTTTAGAATTGTTCATCCGGTCGAATTCTTATTGCGCGCTGTCTTTGTATAGATAACAGCAGCTGAAATAAATTTAAACTTGTCAATTTATGGTGTATTCATCAGAGAAGCACTGCACCTCGACGGCCGCCGATAAGCGACAATAAACTAATTTGTAAACAACTACATGCCACGCAATGAAGATTTTGCGGCACTAAATTTCAGGCTCACACTTTAATTTGTTACTTTTGCCTGACAGTATGCAGCATATACAAACTAAAAATAACCACTTAGAAGCAGTATAATAATCATATGAGCACCACCGCCAAGAAAAATTTCGAATTACGTGTAAAACTTGAGGAATACCAAACTTTTTTCAAAAGTTCGTTACTATTCTACACGAAATTGACTTTTGGCCAGGTCGCATATCAGCAAGATATCAGCGAATGTAAAATTTGATTGGCCCACAATAGACGAAATTTGACAGATTTAACAACCGATTTGGAATATTCTAGTGCTTGTGCAAAAACATTCGAAGCCTGCGGAATGTACGTAAATTGAGCGAGCGAGTTTCTAGGGGGGTCTGGGTGGCGTGCTCGCTTCTGAACAAATCGTCAAATGATGAAATTTGGCACGAGTATTGACAATCACAAGATCTATCTAATTATGGTGTTTTGATTCACTAATTGATCATGTATGCTTTTTAATGTACTTTTGCTATTGCTTGGGTTACAATACATTTTTTCATTGAACATGTGAAAAACAAGCTTTATTACCATTTTGTGGTTGTGTTCTTATACACCATAGCACTCAAAGCTTCTATATAAAAGATAGATCACGTAGTAACGGCGTCACATATTATCGATTTTATGTTTCAAAGCACTTCAATCCCCTAAAGTGCTGCATCTATACTAGGAAAAAATTGTGTAAATACCTCCGTATCTGGTGATATATGTCATCAGTCTTGCCGCTTGTCTCCAGCGCTTCAGGGGCGGCCATCCTCGATAGTTGACGTGAATGCGACGTAGA
This sequence comes from Epizoanthus stellaris, assembly GCA_025403545.1. Lineage (NCBI taxonomy): Eukaryota > Metazoa > Cnidaria > Anthozoa > Zoantharia > Epizoanthidae > Epizoanthus > Epizoanthus stellaris. The sequence continues at coordinate 6,377 of JAOBYG010058331.1, read as the reverse complement.
TGTCATCAGTCAGACATCTGGTGGCAAAGGAAGATTGGTTACAATATGTCCTCTCCCTGTAAATCAAGATTCTTTTTCGTATATGGAAATCAGTAATTTTCCCGAATAAACGCAACAAATTACAAAACAGCTGAAAAACAGTTTGTGCAAAATGACTTTAATAATCACGGCTGTTTTAATTAAACATCATTGTAAACGCGGATACGGAAAGATCTTCTATAGATACGCGTTCTGATCTCTACGGTCTACGTACTGCTTACGACTATCGGCGTATATCCCGATATAACTCAGGTCACTTATCGCAATGTGTTTCATGTGGCCATCACAAACTGTTTACGACAAGAAAACATCTGGGTTGCCACAGATCTTACATCTCAAAATTCCATGACTTTTCCATGACTAATTTTAAAATTCCTGACCAAGAAATACGTTTCTAGGGGGGTCCGGGGGCATGTTCCCCCGGATTTTTTTAAAAATATCCGTTCTCTGAAATGGAATTTCCTGCATTTTGGGAGTGTTTTCACATTATATTTCATTTTCACGTTTTACAAAAAAATTCCATGACTTTTGACCATGGTCTGGAATTTCCATGACCAAAATCAAAATTCCATGATTGCTAATTTTCAAAATTCCATGACTTTTGACCATGGTCTGGAATTTCCATGACCAAAATCAAAATTCCATGATTGCTAATTTTCAGAATTCCATGACTTTTCCAGACTCCGTGGAAACCCTGAACATGCAGCAGCTAGGACGGATACAGCTTGTAAAATAAGTTTACCAGCGTTTTCTTGTCGTCTCTTGCATTCATTTCTATTCCTTTTCGTGTGAAAGAGTCTCGAAAAGTTGGGGTAGTTTCGTGGCCAAATAAATAATACTGTCAGGCACTTAGGCGATTTTCTTTCAAACTTGTGCGGGGCAAATGGTTTTTCATACACATTCCCCATCCTGACCCTCTAGTTTCCTTTACAGTAACCTATCATACAACTCAATTTAATATTTTGATCTTTCAAATCCTTTTGCAAAATTCTTCCACTTCTGGGTCAAGTGACTGATCCGTTATGTTCTCTTGTGCACGTATTTTGTCTGAATGTATGTTTCCCATACCATATTCCTCTTGAGGGCGCTTTCCATTTGGTGGGTCTGGCCAGTGTGAGCAGTGCGTTCAGCGCCCTAGATGTTTCTATAAATTATTCGTGCCAGAACAGGACAACTGCTCAGTAGATCTACTCCAGTAGCAGGGCCGCTCTGGCCTGAACCAGTTCCCCATTCAATCTGAGAACTGACTACCCACTTGGGCTGGCCAGACCGGTCAAATGGAAACCAACGTTTTACGTCAGGTTTCCCGCTAAACGCCAACAGACAGCCAAAAATGAAAACTTTAGAAAACGAAAACTCCAAGACCCCGAGACTTCAAGGCTCCCAAAAACTTAGAAATGAAGATCTAAACACTAATTATTTTAAATCCGGTGCTTACCAAGACTGTTTTGGCAACTTACTCCGTGAAGATGAAAGTGGAAGACTGAAACTGAACAGTATTTTATTACTTTCCTGAACGGAAACCCCACGCAAACTTTTAGCGAGAGTTGAGATGATCAGTATACTTTCTCGTTTCTACACTTTCAATTTTGGTTTTATTACGAATCCTTTTTAGTTTTTTTAAATTCTAAATAGATCTCAAGCAGATACGCACTCACGAGCAACTAAAACTAGTATTGTATTATTGAAAATGTCCCCTCTGCAAAAAAATGAAAACAGATTTTAAAAGGAAAACGAAATTGATTAAAAAGGGAGAATCAGAAAGGCAAAACAGAGGCTAAAAGTAAAATGTTCAAACCCCCCCCCCCGTGTAGTTCAAGCGATTAAACTCATCGACACAACGATAAATCATTAAATGTGTTTAGCTTTGTAAACATTTTATTTTCTAAATTCTCTAAATGCAATCATTCACAAATCTATTACTTGAACCCGACTAATTAGACCAACATGTTACACCACAGCTACCAGACGGTGGATCCAAGGCAATCTCTCCCCTAGGCTCTACAAAAGGCACTGTAAAGATGTTTACTGTCTACATCTACCCTTCCCAAGTGCTAACTCTAGAAATTCCTCATCTTCTAGTACTTCTAAGCAATTTTACAAAAAGCCAGCGCAATACAGGCCGATGGCCCCAGGCAGCGTGTTCAAAATAAAGCAAGTTTTACTCCGTCAGGTCCCACATCTCTAGCGGTTGGAGTTCGGGAACAAAGAAGGAAGGGGGGAGGCGTAGGCAATCCATCAGATGAGTTATCATGCTTCCAATTAATTCCTAGCATTGATTAAAAAAGTAGACAACCCATAAGAAAAGCCCAGACGCACTTCCCACACATGGGAAGATCCCCTTGGGAAGATCCCATGGTTATATTTAACATATTTGGTTTGGGTGGGCAGAGGTGATAATGAGCACGCAAAATTCCTAAACCTTCCCATGGTATTACTAGTGAAGGTCTGGTCAAGAAAGTAGCACAGATAGTTTCAAGATTATTGCAACTTTATCCGCAAGACAGACGAAGCTATAAAGACCCATGCCACCTTTACGGCCGGTGGGGATGCAGTCGGAGAGAAGGGCATCTGTTCAATGCAGATTTCACTGATTTATCGCGACATATTTTGTGACACTTGACTAACACACACCACTAATTAGTTCCAAATAATGTATCTTACATCGCCGTGTCGAAATAAATTAAAACGGATTTCACGCTTTTTTACTACGGTGCCTTTGACGTAATTAAGTCCTACACAGCAGTTGGGCGATGTTTAAAATGCATCTTTATAGTTAGGGATCCGGTCAAAACACATGCTCCAGGTAGACCTACTGGTTTTCACCTGACACAGTTGTGGGTGCATGGCAACTCTTCCCCCTCCCCCTCTCCCATATATTGATCACCTGTTTCCATGCTGGGGTGCACAGTGAAATGATAGCTTAAGACAAAACTGACAGTGCTTTTATTTCAGCATTCTCCCTTTTAGTTTCAGAGATTTTAAAGAACAAAATTCAAATATTGAGTTTTAGCTCACAAGAGGAGATAGTTCACGCAGGCCCCACCCCCTAACCCAATGACTCCCACAAGAAGGCATGTATTTTGACCTGCTCCTTATGCACCCTGTCTACATCGAGTCTACAGTTATACGCTTCCACTGAAATACATTTAGTTTTCAATTGTATATGTCTACTTGGCTAACAAAACAATCCGAGTCTTGTTCTATCCCACAATAGTCAACAAAACCCCTTGTCAACGTTTCTCAAACAATGTCCATGACTATTATTATTTCAATACTCTAGAGTTCATATCATACAACTGGCTGTGCCATGACAGCAAAGGTTCCCCATTAACGCACATTCTTAATCTCTACCATCACTTACTCAGACCCCTCCAACACACACGCGCAAGTTTCCCTTTGTTCACATGTCAGTTCACACTTTTTTCGAGTTTACACGTTTCTTTTGTTTCACAAATTAAGATACTGTGCACAATATTATCTTAGTTTCACTCAACCCCACAACTGTTGCATTTGTAAAGTGTCGTTAAGCCTGCAGCACACTGGTGCGACTATGTGACTAGTGTGCAGTGGCCTGTGATAGCCTGTGATAGGACTTTGTTCTCGCATGCAATAATATCAAACGTGTTTGCTTGGTGCGATTTAAATTGCATGCGAGAAATCGCATCGCAGGCCACCGCACACAGATGCAAATGCAAGCAATGAAAAATCACACCTAGTTGCACAAGTGTGCGGCAGTTTATTAAAGGAGAATGTAAATTTTGATAACTTATGATACTTGTACTTTATGGTGTGCTGTGATATTCAGAGGAAATCTTATGTCCTACATTTAGTACAACCTATTGGTAAAATCAGGTCCCAAAATTAACTTTTTCTTTAAGGCGTCAACTTGCAACTAAGCAACAAATTGCAGTTGCCAGAGCACGAGTTTTGGTCTCCAAATTTCTTGATTTCCCAAAACTATTATACATTCTAATAAAGTTGAAGTTGCAGAGTTTTATTTTTGTACACATGCACGAAAAGACTGGCAAACTGAAACAACATAGTTATTAAAAATTCATATAACGTGCCACATGAATGTCATCAATCATAATCACACAGAAGGGCTACTCTTGTCAACTTTTTCCATTCCTGAAATGTGGAGGAATTTTCAATCTCTAGGTACCCACCACATAATTTTCAGAAAAAAAAATCAAGCAGACAGTAGTCAGAAAAACAAATGAAAAGCATTTTCAGACCAGCAAAGTCACTCATGTTTTTCTGTAGTGTGCCCACTGTAACATGATTGGGAACTTTCAATTCAATAATGTGTACTTACCTTTAAAAGTAGAAAATGACATTTACAATTAATGCTTAGTCACTAACTGCCAATTAACTCTAAAATCTGATCATCTGCAGTCAAAGTTTGGTTGCATTGGCAACCAGCTGGTCAAAATATCGAACCCTGCAAAATATGCTTTAAATGCAATTCGTTTTGTCTGTCAATCATGGCCTAATCAGCAATATACATATTTCCTTGATCAAGCACGTGCAATGCTAATTTCAAATTTCATGCAAAAATGAGGCACATATTTAAGTGGTGACTTTAATCAAGGAGGGCTCTTAAAATAAGAAATACATAATTTAACTAGGAGTTGATTATCTTGTATTATAATACAGTTTTTCAAGTCTGACAACGACTTAACACTGTCAAGATAAGCTGTCTTGCTACACGGTGTTCTCTAATACAACCTGGTCATGTCTTTCTCTCAACATTCAGTTGTAAATTTTACAATTGTTTCAAAGAACTTAAAACTCATACATTCCCTCATTCTGCTACATGGGGAAGACGGCAGAGCACTCAATTGCCCCATTTCACTATTACGTCATAGGTTTCTTCAATGTAATAAACATTGATAAATGGTAAAGATGGTAAACGTTCAAATACACCAACTTTATGTTAAATCTGATTCGTATATTGTCATATGAACAATGAAATGTAGCAACAGTTGTTTCACAGCTTTGTTAGTGAGGCGTTCCAAGGGGTTTGTACGACAGGCTTCTTGCCAAAGGGTGACATTCGACACGAACCACAAGTAAAATTACAACAATGACATGATACTTTCAAATTAGCGACAGCGACATTCAGTAACCCTTCTGTGTAGGTTTTTCCAACGTAGTTTTTGTCCGTTTTAACAATTTTGAACTGCTTAAAATGCTCCAGAACACACCATTTGTCTTCCAATTCTGCAAAATTTTTCTTGGGGAGCATGGCCCTAGACCCCCTAGTGGCTCACACCTATGGCATTCATAAACTTTCAGTCACAGCTACAGTCAATTCAAATTCGCACTAGCCTCTCCAAGGTATACGACCTTATGCTGACCTTGACAATGAAATCTGGGAGAACAACTTTTATCTGAATATTGAAACTAGTGGAGACTGTACAAAGATGTGTTGAGGAAGATGACAAGCAGCTGTCTGCTAGCAATGTTGCAACACAACAAGGATTGTTTACACTTCTTGGGATTTGTACTGATATTTGTGTTTATTCATGGTATAAATTGCAAACAAATGACACAAGCACCAGGCCGACTTCTATGAAATCTTGATAATTGTGACCCCATTAGGTTAAAACTTTATATGGTGAAAAACTAAATACCGACAGCAAAATTTGCATTTTAGTAAAATTAAGCGACAGCAACATTCATCTTGGCCAAACAGGAGACAAGCAACTTCTGAAAGTAGCGATAAAAGGCGACACCAGATCCCACTTGGAGGACCTCGTTAGTGTCTGAACCGGCCTGAAATTATGTGGTTTGTTTACATTTTGTTTTCCCCCACTTTAATCTCACAATGCAACAGTAACACAAATTTTGAAAGTCCAAAATGAAAGGAGGCTTCACAAATTTCATTCTGAAAATTAATTAAAATGTACAGAAACAAGGGTTTCTCTTTCTTCAAGGCAGAAAATTGCAGTAATAGTGAAATAGGGCAACTGAGGGAAGGAGCTTACATGAGCCACTGAGGACGTGCTTACATGAGCCACTGAGGACGTGCTTACATGAGCCACTGAGGGAAGGAGCTTACATGAGCCACTGAGGATGTGCTTACATGTAGTTGGCATTATTCAGGTTAAGTGATGAATTTATCGAGAGTGGGCATGAGATCAAGGAAATATGGTTTTACTCTTACTCATACAGCTAATAGCTTTTAAATCCCTTGCAAAAATATTTACAAGTTTCAGATTAGTAAATATGTTTTATTTATGACTTTACAAGGATGCAAATGATATCACTAAAGTGGAATTGCTTAACCCTATTCAGACTGGGCTTTTTTGGAGTTCCTGGGACTGGCGTTG
>JAOBYG010058220.1:0-11914 GCA_025403545.1 Epizoanthus stellaris | reverse complement strand
GATGTAGCACATTAACAAGAAAGGGGTCTAACGGTCTAAAATCCACAAGACCCCTTTCCTGTTAACGCGTTAGATATGTACAATGTAAATTAAGTTAACAATGGAATAACATTAATAACTTTCACAAAATGGATGACTTGAGATTACACGTGTATCAATATAAAAGTGTAACTTACGCTTGGGTTGTAGGCTTACAAAGGTCCCACAGACATTAGTCATCCAGTCCGGTGTTTGGATATTCTTCTTCTCACCTGTTGACCAACAAGATATATTGTTACAAAATATGGACTTTACGCAGCTAGGACGGCAACGGCAACGGCTACAGCTGCTGACATTCTGCTTTCTTGTTTTATTTTTCTCTTTGTGTATCATCCATTCATTCTTATTTCTCTCTCTGTTTCTCTGTCTGTCTGTGTGTGTGTGTGTGTGTGTGTGAAGGAGTGTGAATTATAAGAACAAGAAACGCTAGCTTTGATTACAAACTAGTAACAGGAAAATTTATATTTCGACGTTCATGTTGTCTAGAAAACACCAAACGTGGACTTTTCACGTTGTATTTCTAAACACGACGGTAGACAGGTGGTCAACTTGGAGCATTCTCACTTGCAGTTTATTGCATTCTGTAATTAAGCCGTTTGTTCTCTGCCGTCCTCGTCGACGTTGCCGTCCTGGTTGCGTAAACTCCCTACAAGGGGAAGCGAGAGGGTACATTTATGCTACTGGAAAAAAATAAATTACCTTGGATTACAGGCTTTATTACAAAGATCTCACTAGTCATTGTGCCAGACGTGTGGATGTGCTTCTCACCTAGCTGGTGAATAACAAAATAAAAAATCGTTATGATATATCCACAAGGGGAAAGGAGAAAGTACATTGGTGCTACTGTAAGCTGGAAATAGCACTCACCTTGGATTGTAGGTTTTATATCAAGGTCCTACTGGTCAATGAATTGGATGTGCTTCGCACCTGTTGATCAACAAGGTGTACTGTTACATAATATCCGCCGCAATATCCACAAGGGTGAGGGAAGAAAGTACATTTGTGTTACTGTAACAATCCATTATAGGTTTGAACTGGATGGTTAGATGTGCTTACCACCTGATGACTAACAACACTGTAACTCACCTTGGGTTAAGGTTGTAGGCTTTATAGAAAGGTCCCACTGGTCATTGAACTGGATACTTGGATGTGATTCACACCTGTTGACCAGTAAGATGTACTGTTACATAGCATACACAAGGGGGAGGGGAAAAGTTACATATGTGATACTGCAACCTTGGGTGACAAGCTTTAAGCAAAGTCTTACTACTCACTGAACTCGGTGTTTGGATGTGTTTCACAACTGTAACAAGATTCTAACTCACCTTGGATTGCAGGCTTTATGCACAATGTCCCACTAGTCATCGAACTGGGCCCGGTTTCTCAAAAGCCAATCGGCGCTAATCCAGGATTAGGCCAAATTTTAAATCGGATTTCTGAATCTCTGATTAATTAGTCGATGTCTTAAGAAGCGTTGTTCAAACATTGATCACTCACCCAGTTAACTAATCCATGATTTGCCTTCTAAGTCAGTCGATGGGGATCAGAATCCAATGGTGGGTTAAATTTTAATCCTGGATTAGCGCTAATCGGCTTTTGAGGAACCGGGCCCAGCAGAGGAGGCAAATACCTCCTGTATAATTTGCGCCGGAAGTACCATTTCTGAGAACCTGATTTTCGAAATCTACTGGGGGAGAATGTCCCCAAACCCCTCTAAGAGCTGGCGCCTTTGGTGCTCGTTTTGCCTCCTCTAAATTTGAAATCTGGCTACGTCCCTGCTGTCCACCCAAACGATCCCAGAAAGCAATGCTCCAACAAGTATTTTGCACAATGTGTCATCAGGAGTGTTTCGCAAGCTATTGTTTCGGCACAATACGCGTTACCTTATCTCATCTAAGAAACAATGCAATTAGGAAATACATTATGTGAATCACATCATAATTCGTACAGGTTAATGATTCTGTCTTGTTCTTTCATGCCAAATTATAATTCGCAGCATTGCCTTCTGGGATCGTTTTGGTAGATCGGTGCAGTCCTTTGTAGTTTCGGGAGTGGCGAATATGATAATTAACACTTATTTTACGAGGTTGAGCAAAATATCGTGATTTGTCAGTGGCGAGCAATCGATTATTTGCCGATGCCGAATGTAGACAAAATCGCGATATTTTGTGATAACCGAGTCCAACAATTGTTTTATCATTCAACTGTTTTGAGTTTGTTCAACAACCTTGTCAAGAAGCCTTGCAAGCTCTTCTTCCGAGAACTCTGGAAAACGAGCCGTCATCGTTGACAAGGCTTAAAGTTGTCCGGTACTGCGCATGAGCACAACATTGTTTTCAGTAAAACATCGTGGTAGAATAATGCGCATGAGCAAACGATTATTTGCAGGCATTTATTTGCAGGTGACGTATTGGTTGCTCAACCAATCAAAACGAGGAAAAATTTAAAGTGAATGATAATAAATAATTTGTTTAATTATACTGCGTCTGTTCATAAACAGAATAATGACGTACTTGGTGATCTTCCTCTCTTGGATCCAGGTCTTGATGCCCTCGACCCAGACCTCGAACCCTTCCTGGAAGGCGAGGGAGACTTGGATCCAGACCCCTTCTTGGAACTGGGTGAGGGGCTGCGACTCTTGGTCCCCTTCTTGGAGGTTGGTGGCGAGGGCGAGCGGTCCTTCTTTCCACTTTTCTTTGTCCCTTTAGGTGAACCTGCCAAACAGACACCATTACTTGACTGATACTTCGCAGTTTATAAACTTAGAGACTCTATGTGCAGGTCATGCAAGTCTATGAATTTCTTTTTGTGCCGTCCAGAAGAAGGGGCTTATTAAAATACTTCAAAGTACACATTAGTTGATATATAGGAAATACTATTGAAACCGGCGTTAGTCACCTCACATTCACAAGGTGTAATAGTAACTCACATAAAGTTACACGAGTATCTTTGCAACTGAAAACTTCGTATGTTTTATCGTTCTATTGTGAAACATGGCCGTCTAGTTAGACAATAAAATAGACCAGTGTGGAGCAAGGGTGCTTAATAGAAGAAGAGTGCCTAATTACTTTTCCAATACCTAAGAAGGAGGGGGTGGGGGGGGGCTTAGTACAAGGGCACTAGATAGAAGGAGGGGCTAACTAGAGGCGTAATTACAAATTATTCTCTAAATTCTCTATATTCACATTTATATTTCAAAATTCTATTTCAAATAGTTGAAGCCATAATATCCCTTCAAGACTAATTTCACAGCAAGCTTAGAGGAAAGAAATCCTGAGAAATTCCTGAGGAATTCAGATATTCAGGACCGCCATTGATACCACTGCTTGCACTAACGGGGCTATACTGGATAAATATAATAATAATAATAATAATAATAATAATAATAATATATAGTAATAATACTATAATAATAATAATAATATTATTATTATTATTATTACTATTATTATTATTGTTATTATTATTATTATTATATATAATAATAATACTATAATAATAATAATATTATTACTATTATTATTATTATTATTATTATTATTATTATTATTATTATTATTTCCATTTACCTGGTTTTGAACCAGCCTTGGAGTCGCTCTTGCTTTTCACTGTGCCCTTCTCTGATTTCGTAGATTTCGCCCCTGCATCAGAGGGGACCTCCGATGGGGCCACTGCCGTGCCATCGACAGAAGGGGCCACAGCTTCACCCTCGGCTGGCGTTGGACCATCTGGAACTCCAGACGGACCTGTTGAGCAAAGGTACATCCCACAATCAAGGGCGTTTCTAGTGGCTGGAGCTGGCACAAGCTACTACGGGATAATACCGATGAGATTCACACTGGGGCATTTATTGTACGTGAAATAATACTGGGAAAAAACTCAGTTGGAATACACCATCAAATTGATACCGCTTGTGTCTACGTCCCTTTCTGGGCGCGTGGTGGTGGTAGGGGTGGGGGTCTGTGCCTAGGGCATACCGAAATGCCTAACACTAACGCTATTAAACCTCTCGACGGCTTTCGTACACTAAAGAGTATGTTGAAACGTACTGACGTAGCGCAGAAAATCCACGATGGCGCAACCATGATGTCATAGCTGATGTCAGCATTAATCTCACGTCACAGTCAGCTACTACTCAAATGCAGGGGGTGAACTATAAGACGGGTTGGGACAATCATTACTAGAATATAATAACAGAGTGGAAAAGACTGAAGGTATCCTCACTTGGTACTTACCATCCACACCCTTTGGCGGCTGAACTGTTGAAATCTCCTGTATTCGATAAAAAGATGACTTAGACCGCTTTCGATTAGTCGGGTCTGGCCGGCCAGAGACAACTAGTTGGGTTATGGCCAAAGATCAAGGAGTGTGCGAGTTTGTTTCCCACCAAAACGCACCAAATTCGCGCGCTAGAACGGGAGACCTGAGCGGCTCTAATCCATGAGATGGGCCGGTCTGGCCAGAACCAGTTCCGATAGTTGTCGCGTTCTATTTGAGAACTGACCGGTCGGGCCGGCCAGACCTGACTAATGGAGAGATCCGGAGAGCCCGGCAAATCTGGTTTGGTCATTAGGTTATGACTGATCAGTGATGGTATATCAAAGCTGTTCACATCACTTTATACGTCTCATTACTGAAAACTTATAACATAATCCTGTCACATTTGAGCAAAGCAACTGAGGGGTACCTAAAGCCTCATCTACACGAGCAAGTTTTCCTTGACAAGTGTTCTTGACAAGTTTCCTTGCTCGTATTTACTGACCAACAAATTTTCCTTGAAAACTTTCCTTGACGATTTTATTTGCTCATGTAGACGGATAAACAAGTCTTCCTTGACAAGTATTGCTTGTGCCGACAATGATTTGGGACAGCTGAATACAACGGAGAAGATTCGTTCGCTTTCCTCGCGCCATGAATTACGCCCTTCAGTCCTCAGAAACTGTTATTTGCATGTGGAGCAGCAGAAGCGTTGCTCGTGTGTGCTGAATACAAGAAACGACGAAAACGGAAGTGGTGCGTTCGTTCTTGGGCAAGCGATCATGTTGTACACACGAACAAGTTTCGCACTTGATAAGTTTTGTATTTGAGTTTCCTTGTTCAAAAGCTGGCATGTTAGCTTTTGAACAAGGTGACTAGTCAAAAAAAATCTTGTCACATTTCGTCGTCTACATGAGCAAATAAACTTGTCAAGGAAAATTTGCTTTGTAGATGGGGCTTTAAGAAAACTTGATTTTACTGATCAAATTATCACCTCAACCACCTCTTAACCTTAGTTTTTGTTCGTATTCAAGAATTTGAACAAGAGAATCTTGCATCCACAACAGAACTATAAATGTCTTCTTCCAAATAATTCATTTTTCTTGGAATTACTGCTGATTTGCAGGAAAACCAGTATTACTCCGAACTAATACAAGCCTATGTTGGTACAAACCAAAATTATTGCGGAATAATTAAAACAGCTCAGCCATATATCCTGCCTTGCGCGTGTGTTCCTTGTCACATGTTTTCGAATAAACGACATTATCTAGCACATCCTATTTGTAGCGAGTAGTGTACTACGTCGCTTATTCATGACTGGTCATTTCCCTTCAATATGAACCAATACTAAAATTAGAGACTTTGTATGGGAATCATTAAGACATTAGTCGCCATTGAAGTCAGAAAATCTTCATACAAATATCTCTTAGGGCCCCACAGACGAGCGAATTATTATCGGTAACTGTTTAGTCATCGATTGTAAAAAGTCATCATAAAAACCACCAAAAATCTAGTCATCGACGAGAAACAAGTTTTCCTTTCCAAAAGGAAAACTCGTTTAGTTATGGATGACTAAAGCGGCCGTTTTGTCATCGACAACTCATTTTTCCCGTCTGTGACAAGAGTCATCGACAACAAAGCCAACGTGTCTTCCGTTATTGTGACGAATAGAATCGTACATGTGTGGTTACATCAAAACGTTTGTAATCGACTCATTGAACTCCCTTGTGGAGATAAGCTGTATCGAGCACTAATAGTTATCAAAACTTTTTAGTTCTCGAAAAGCTATAGTTATCGATAACAATTTTGCTCGTCTATGGGGCTTGTTCCTATTCTGAGTACTAACATAAGAGATTTTGTAAAGGACGATTTGGACTTCAGTTTTACGCTACTGTGGATATTAAAATCGAAGATAACGATAACATTGAGATGTTTCCATATACCCGTGTAGTATCTGATTATTGGACTTTCAGAACCAAAATTGGCAATTTCAGCTGAGGTTACACTTGCCACGCTGTTAGCCAAATTCAGACAATGCTCAGTCACAAAGTGAATGTGCAAGGGCAATAAACAAACTTGCTATTATCTTCTATATTAAAAAGGAAATGCCGGAGATATGTTACAAATTTATTTAACTCACGAGTTACCTTTTTAAGAAGGAAAAGCAAGACAACTGTTTTGAGTAGCAACAATTTATAGACTTTGCAAAACAAGATGTGATATTTTCTTTGTGACTTTTTCTCTAGACATATATAAAATGTGTATGAAAGCGCTATGAGCAACGAACTAGTTGTAACTCAGGAGCAGTCATTAATTTTCTTGATAAATTGATTCTGAAATTAATCAAATTTTGTCCACCTGCCGAGCCATAAGTGCTTCATTTACTGCCAGACCGATGACGTAGTGCAAAGAGGAAGTCTCAGTGACGTCATAACCTCATGTTTCGTGTGATTTGTATGCAAGTCACCTTCACTTACAAAGTTACGACACTTCAGTGCCCTTTCTCGTTCTGTTAGCAACTTGGGAGCAACTAGAAGGGAGGCGATGAACAACGTATCCGCAAATATTACAGATTTCAACATATTTACACAAGAAATTACAGAATGCTCACTGGATATTCTAAACGACTCCATCAAAGATATGGACTCTCTTTACAGCATCAGTATCGTGTTAAGTATACTGCACATTATGACCGCCATTACAAGTACATTCACAAACGGCTTGGTTATCACTGCGATACTGAGGTCACCTTCGCTCTATACCCCCTCAAACGTTCTACTGTGTGGGCTCGCAATCACTGACTTTCTTGCGGGCGCCATTGCACAGACAGCATGCACTGCCTTGCATGTGGGACGGATCTTGAAGGACTACCAACTGTTCTGTACCGCACACCTCACAACATTTGTGGCTGGTTATTTCTTATCCGGAGTCTCCTTTATAACTCTGACTACAGTTAGTTTTGACAGATATCTGGCTCTGCAGTTACACCTCAGATACCAGCAAGTTGTCACGATTCCCAGAATATTAATGGTCATGGCAGGGATCTGGACTTCAATAGGGATTTTCATGGTAGCGCCGTTTCTCCCAAGTTTTAGTGACTTCGAATTTATTGTTGGGTGCATAATGTTTCTTGGACTTGCTCTCAATTCACTGGCGTATCTGAAAATCTTACGGATTGTACTTAAACACAAAGCTACGATTAGAACACGAGATGACTTATGCAAGCACTTCCATGGTCATAGTGTTTCAGAATTCAACAAACTGAAACGCTCATCCCTAACAATGGCGGCTATCTTTGTAGTGTTCTTCTTGTGTTACACTCCACAGATGTGTGTATCGTTCGTATATTATTTCTCTAAAGCGCAAATAATGGGCAAAAAGCTCCGCGTTGCTTACGATGTATCCGTCCTGCTGGTTCTGTTCAACAGTAGTTTAAATCCGATTCTTTACTGCTTCCGAATCAGCGAAATTCGACAAGCAGTTAAAAAGTTATTTTGTAAAGGTCCGTTTACACAAGCAATTTTTCCAGCGATTTGAAGTATAATTTGAAATCAACTGTGTGGTTTTTACACGATTTCGCTGCGGTTTCCAGAATTCCAACTTGCCATGAAAAAAAGCCGCTACTTCACACGGGCAATTTCAAATCAAAAGGTGGAAACGTCCCTAATGTCCCACACGAATAGTTTGTGTAATATAGTAAAGCAGTATGCTGGTTCTGGACAAGAGAAAATATTAATTCGTTAAGAAGGAAAATAATATATTTTGAAGCCAGCAACATACAGAAGCCTACATTTTGAACAGATAATGCAGATATGGCAAATTAATAATTATTCACATCTTCATGTCAATTTTACACAGTTGGGGTAGACTTGCAAACAGAAACATGTAAAAAAGCATTAAGATTATAAGACCTGTTACGTTTTATTAATAATTATTAAGCAACAAAAACAGAAATACAGATTTCATCAAGAGAAAGCTGACTGTGTATTTATCGGAACCCCTTCAGTGGCCAAATTTTTGTCGTAGGATCTAAACAAAATAAACTGAAAGAAAAAATCGAACTAGAACGGAATACTGGTGTGATATATGCAAAAAAAACACACACAAAAATTATTGGTCTTCGTATCAATTTCACAAGACAACTAAGAAAGGTGGTAAAAGCATTTTTGCGCGGCGACAAAAGTGTCAGGACCGATTTTTTAGAACGAAGTCTTAATCTTTTGCAACACCTCTGAAGAAATGAAAAACAACCTCTTTAAAAACACAAAAAACAGTGATACACCTCGCTCTCTCTCTCTCTCTCACCGACAACGAGTATACTTTGAACATCATGTGGCAAACCAGGAAAATAAAGAGCCCATTCAATATCAAATAACCATCCATCTCATGTCGTTTACAAAGGTGATTGTTCATGCGGCCAAAATTATATTGGAGAAACGATGCTTAAGCTCCAAGTAAGAGCAACAGAACATAATAACTCAACACACAACTCCGAGCCAGCGCGACACCTGAAACAACACCGATCCATTGATTTCAATTGGAGAGTTATTTACTCAGCACGCGGATACTTCAACCGGAAAATCCTAGAAGGGCTATTTATCCAACAAAAGAACCCCTCCCTCAACAAACAAGTTAATTGTTATATCGCCAAGCTGTTCCTATCGGGAATAACTTGAACATTCATATACCGTACTTCAAGCCGTGATCAATTTTCATTCCCTGATGACGAAAACGTTTGAGTTTTATCAAACTATTATAAATGTTCAAACAATTTTCTTGTTTCTCAGAGCCACAGGTGAAATATGGCGTAGAGCAATTGCCGTAACTGTGTTTAAGACGACTTAAAATTCTTCGAGGGTACATACATACATGTATATGTCAATGTGCTTCTAGCGAGGCTTTTCAGACATCTTTTACAATTAAAACTGAACGGCTCTGCTAGTTTGCAGCAACAGGAGAACACCACCACCTGACATCGGATGAATTCAATTAGCTACCAAAATTAAAGCATCTGCCATGTTGTCATATGCCTGCACTACACGGCCGATCATGAGTGGGTGAAGTTCTGATGTTTTATTGATGAATTTGCTATTTCAAGAAGTTATTGCTTTTCAAAACTAAATAATTTCAGGGCGTCTTTATTAAAACAAGAGTGTAAATGAAAAAATTAAAGGCATCGGTAATTTTATGATTTTGACTTCAAGAAGATAATGTAGTTAGAAAACATAAACAATTAGTATGTACAAGTTAAATTTACAGAAACTGGTAAAGTGCACAACAGCGAGGTATTTATAAACAGGGCACGTTGTTTATCTAAAATCTTCGTCAACTATGAGAAAGCAAATTCAAAATGACTGGATTGAAAGAAGCGGCATATTTTCAGGGCCTCTTGCTCTACCGCAAATGAGAAGCACTAACTCGAAGAATTATGAGACCTTTGTTTTTCTCTTATACGCACATGTGCACTTGTTCTTCCGACTTGTCAAAGAACACTGTCAAAACATAGGTTGGATAATGTACATGCATCCGCCATGTTGGATAATTATTATTGTGGCATGTCCATGAGGAATTTACAAGAGTTCAGAATTCATCAGCAAGCACTACTCTTTGTTTACTTCGAGAACTCCAGAAATCTACATCTACATCTACATCTACATCTACATCTACATCTACATCTACATCTACATCTACATCTACATCTACATCTACATCTATCATTTACTCAGTAAGAGCCTGTTCAGCACGAAACAGCGGAGTCCCTGATGGGGGTGCAAATTTAAAAGTGTTCAAGAAATTGTAACGTCGCGAAAAAAAACCTGAATAAATCGTGAAATAAAGGTATAAATTATAAATTATCAATTAATTAGTCCATAAATAAATGCTTTGCTTTCCTTTTAATAATAGAGGATGCGGTCGACTGCACAACGTCTTCTGGCAAAGCATTCCAGTCTTTGATTGTTCTTGGGAAGAAACTGTATTTGGTCTCCATTTGTAGATATGCTCTCGATTGTTGATGTCTTGCTTGTTCTGTTTAGTGTCTGCTGCGTAATATTTGATTTATTTCTATCTACAGTCCATGAATTACCTAAGTCTTCATTTACACAAGAATGAAGAAGTACAAGAAAAGGTTTGTAACGTGCACCTTGTTTCTGGGATATTTTACTCAGAAAATCTTAAATTTCAGGCTGCAAAGTAGATTTAGGTGGGAATGTGAGAAATTGATTTTGTCTCGGTTTGTTCTAATGGACATAAATCCCGGTGGTGTGGGAGAAACTGTGGAACATTAGAGACCTTTTGATTCAGGATTTTTGTGTTTACCGCTAACCTCAAACCGCAGTTTGAGGTTTACCATTTGCCGTCAGAAGTTAAGAGTAGTTTGTCCATTTAGATAGAAGTACACCACGGCAGTGTACTGTTGGCGCCGCCATATTGAATAACACGATTGTGCATTCGGGTTTCAAACGATGATAAATAGCACAGTAGTTGTTCATTCATCTCAAACTTCACATCAATTAAAAGCTAAAGGCTTGTTTTGTATAACTGTAGCATGCATACGTGAAATAACGTACAATCTAGGCAGAGAAATTCCGAGGTAAATGACTCACGTGAAAACCTACCTCCAGCCGTTCAAAACGTCAAGAAAACACCACCAACGCGACGCCTGGCACTTGTCACGTGACTGTCAGCAGTTTGAAGTTTGCGGTTTCCAGCTAAAAACGTGGATCTAAATGTCTCTATTTTGGGTCATCTATCGCGAAGGAATGGAAATAACCAGTATTGAGACTTGTTAGCTATGCTTGATATCTCATCGCTTAGTTTTGCAATTGTCTTGGGTGCAGAACCTCGCTCTCAGTCGGAGTAACATTAAACCTTTCGAGGAAACAAACCTTTCTTTTGCTGGGTCCATTTTCAATGCACATAAAATTATTTTCTGATTTCACTGAACAAGTTACGTGTAGGATTACAGATCAGTCAGATTGTTTGTTCTCTTTGCAGCTTGAAACAGTGAGGATCGCAGCGTCTAAGATGTCTCCTATGATGGAAACCATCAACATGGTATGGTGCAGTAATGCTGTCTATCAATCAATTTCTAAACTTTCTTGAAAATAGTTGAAACGTTTTCTAAATCAAGCTAACGCTAATCAAGCTAACACTAATCTGAGTTTTTTTGGTTAATACTCATCTTCGTCAGTCGTTTTTACCTTTGGTAGTAAAATGCACATTAGACTGACTACGAGATTGTGCATTCTTATGCCATTGGTGTTCTTGACAGCAATGATCAGTCTTATCAGATAGCCTCAGAACGTCCCTTGCCTACATGTACGTTTGTCTCAGTCTTAGTGTTCATCTAATACCGTAAAATTCCGAAAATAAGCCCATGGGCTTATATTTTTCAAGGTTTATTTTCGGAGTGGGCTTTTTATTGGACTGGGCTTTTTATTGGAGGGGATTTTTCGTCTCGAAAATGACCTTAGGGATCTGGTCAAAACTACTGTACATACTAGGGACCCACCACTGCATGTCGAGGAGATGGTCTCTTTTTATATCCCCCTCCTCAATCAATAGACCCATGGTATCTTGTATAGCCCCTCCCCCAGGCCAAAGGCCCATGGTATCT
>JAOBYG010058109.1:0-11917 GCA_025403545.1 Epizoanthus stellaris | reverse complement strand
ATGATCGGCATGTTTCTGGTCGGTGCGCTCGGCACCACCGTGGGCGTCTTGGTGGGTCTGTGGTGGGTCGACGGCGCCACCGCTTTCGGCCCGCTCTACCACGCTCTTGGAGGCATGTTCGTGGCCACTTATGTCGGCGGTAGCGTCAACTACAACGCCATCGCGCTACATTACGACGTGGTCAAGAACGGCTCGCTCTACGCCGGCGCGGCGGCCGTCGACAGCGCCATGACGACAGTCTGGATGGCGGTGACCGTGGCGATCCCACGCCTGCTCGAGCGCATCGGCCTGGGCGCTGGCGCCAAGGCCACCGCCGGAGCGGAGAGCGATCCGGTGGTCGTCGAGGATCACGATACCGAGCGCGTCAGCGCCACTGACCTGGGATTCCTGATGGCCCTCGCCGGCCTCGCCGTCTGGGTTTCAGATCTTCTCGCGGCCCGGCTTTCCGTGCCGAGCATTCTTCTGGTCACCACTTTCGCATTGATCCTGGCCCAGATCGACAGAATCCGACGCCTGCCGGGCACCAAGCTCATGGGCTGGCTGGCGGTGATGTTCTTTCTCGCTGTGATCGGCGCGCTCTGCGATCTTGAAGCTCTGATTGGGATCGGCGAGATCGGCACCAGCTTGATCCTTTTCGTCATTGTGCTCTTATCCGTGCACGGTCTGATCATTTTCGGCATCGGCGCCCTCTTCCGGCTCGACCCGACTTTGACCGCGGTCGCCTCGCAGGCCAATATCGGCGGCAGCACTTCGGCCTTGGCCTTAGCCCGCTCACTCGGACAAGAAAAATGGGTGCTCCCGGGCGTGCTCGCCGGAGCCCTTGGCAACGCCCTTGGTACCTATTTGGGATTCCTCGCGGCGACAATTCTCTAGCGATTTCATCAAGCGGTCGAGGAGACAAAATTGAACCACGTCAAATACATCACTAAATCGCTCGGAGCCGCGCTTTTGCTCGCCTTGATTCTGAGTCTCGGCCCCATAGCTGAGGCCTGCAGCATTCTGACGCTGCGCGATGAATCGACGGTCTTGATGGGCAATAACGAGGATTGGATCAAACCCGGGGTGATCTGGTTCGTGCCGGCAAAGAAGGGCCGTTTCGGCCGCGTCAACGTGGGTTTCCGGGACGATTTTGCGCAAGGAAGCATGAATGAGAAGGGTCTGAGCGTCGACGCCGCCGTGGTCCCCGAGATTCCCTGGGCACCTGATTCCGCCAAGGAGACCCCTCGCAATCTGCTCGAAAAGATCATGAATGAATGCGCTACCGTCGAAGAAGCGATTGCATACTTCGAAAAATACAATTGCAACCACCTTTCGAGGTCCCAATTCCTTTTCGCCGACGCCAGTGGCGATTCGGCGGTCATCGCCTGGCTGCCAGATTCAGGTCTCTCGGTCGAGCGCATCGAGGGTTCTCATCAAATCGCGACCAATACCCGCCTGCAGCCTTCGGGCTACCGCTGCCAGCGATTCACCAAGGTCGAGCGAGTCTTGCAATCGCGCTCGGACGTGTCGTTGGCAACCGTCGCGGCAGCGCTCGAGTCGGTTCATCAAGAAGGCGCCGGAGCCTTTACTACCTATTCGACGGTCTACGATCTCAAAGCGAAAAAAGTATTTATCTTCAACCTGGCCAACTTCGAAGAAGTCGTGAGCTTCGACCTGCTCAAAGAAATCGCCAAAAGGCCAAAGACCTACAAGCTGTCCAAGTTATTCAAGAATAGCCCCGAGCTTGCCACGCTGAAAACGGTGCCGCAGCGCCAGAGCTTTGGCACCGAAATCAAGCTCGCCACGAAGATTCTCGAGAAATACGCTGGCATCTACTCCCCCACCGCTTACCCTGATCAGCAGGTAGAAATCGCTCTGGACGAACGTGGCCTGCGAGTCGAGAATCCGAATCAACCGCCCTCCTACCTCTTCCCGGAATCCGAAATTTCGTTTCGCATCGCGCCAGATCGTGGCCAGGTGACTTTCGAGGTCGGACCAGATGGCAGCGTCTTGGGCTTGACTCTGCATAAGCAAATCGACGTCTTCGCAAGGCGAGTGGAAGGTCCTTGAGATTTTCCTCAGGAGCGCTTTTCGTTCTGCGCTGAACTTTCCAGTCAGCCTGACCAGGGATTGAGGAGATCCAATCCGAGAGAATCAAAGTCCGCTGTATTGCGAGTGACCACGACAAGCCCGTGTTCAAGCGCCGTAGCTGCTATGAGGGCATCGCGGTCGGGACTCGGATCGGGAACATGAAATCGGGCACAACGCATTGCGATCAAAACGTCGATCTCGAGGATACGGCCTTCGAAACTGGGCAGCACGTACCCTCCCATCCACTTCCGGAGAATCGCCCCCTGTACAGGATCCCGCCTCTGCAGTCGAAGAATGCCGATCTCGAGCTCCATGACCGTAATCGCAGAGATATAGAGTCCCGTTGGTGAAACGCTTTGGGCCCACCGCGTCACCCCGGAATCCGCTTTGCCTGCCTTCGCTTTGCGCAGCTCGGAGACCACATTGGTGTCGAGTAGATATCTCAACTGAAATCGGCCGGACGCACCAATGACCCAAGTCGAGCAGGTTCGAACTCTACGTCCTCCGCGCCAGGCATCGCGAGCAGGTCGACGATGTTTGCTTGGCTCCCCAGAAGCCGTTCGTATTCGCCAATACTCAGAAGGACGTGCGAACGCTGCCCCCTGTGGGTAACGAAGACTGGCTCCTTATTCGCTGCCCGCTTGGCACCGCCGGTATCTTGGTTGAATTGCCGACTCGTAAGGGTTGTCGCCATTTCTTGCGCCCTTTCGTAGCAACGTTACTACAAGCGATTATCAGGGTCAAAACCAGCTGGTTGCCTAGCGCACTGCGCCACAAATCTGGCATCCTATTCTCGGCCCCTCTCGAGCTCTGTCTACGTTTCTCCTCCTCGAAAGATCCCCAATATTCCTGCGTCGGAGCGCCTTGACAGAGCTCAAGATGAGCTCGAACTTAAGACGCCATCTGTGTGACGCAGTGCACTAACCCAATTTTGTGGACAAGAAAGAAAGGCGCCACAATGCGCCAGAGGAATTCCACATGGCCGAAAAGAAGGTCCGGTCCCCAATGCCCCCAAAGACAACTCAGCTGAAGATTCGTGTTCAGGCTCGTGGCGGGAAATTTCTCGCCGTCGATATCGCCGGCGCTCGCATCCCGGTCAAGACCTGGATTCCGGCCAGCTGCTCGCCGGCACCGTCACCTTTTTCAAGTCTTCGGGCTGGCCACAGCCAGGCTTCGGAGAATCGGCGTGAGAAGAGGATCGGCAGGAGAAGGACAGGTCTTTATGCAGCCCTATTTTACTTGCTGATCTCCCCCGTCGCGTACGCAGATGGAGGCATTTCCTCAGTAGCGGTATTTTGGCAGCTAGTTGTTTCGCTGGGGTTCTTGGCCATCGTATCGGTGCCTGCTTTGCTCATTGCATTCGTCCATAGAGCCAACCCGAGCATGGGAAGGATCAAATACATATTGCTTCTTCTGCCCGCCCTGGTGACCGGTGGAGCTTGCCTTTTCTTTGCCTGGTCATTTTTCTCTTTTTCCTTTCGGCTCAATGAGATCGTCTTGATTCTCGGTCTACCAGGAGTTGCTCTATTTGGTCCGGCTAGTTTCTTAGCTCTACGCCACTTCAAGCGCCATCTCTAGCGGTCCAGGCCTAGAGGGCTGGCCGGAAACCCCGTTCGGTAGTCGGAGGTTGAGTGGTCTGAGACCGTTGGAGGTGGAAGACTTATCTTGGGTTGGAGATGTAAGAACAAATACCTGAGATGATCTTCGGGCCAGAGTCTGGTTTCCGGGGCCTGTGAGCCTCAAAGAAGCTCACAGGCCCCGGAGAAAGATGAGTTGGGAGGAACTTACGCCTCGGCGAGCGCCCTGGCACCGAAAACGAGAGACAAGTTCGCTACGGCAGCCGTCCACAGCCATTGATCTCGAGTTTTCTCGCGACCGAAGTATCGGGAGGCGCCGGCTCCCAGGTTCTTTAAACGAGCGATCGCGTGTTCTACAACGATCCGCCGGCGCAGTTCCTGACGCCCCTGGCTTGAGCGCGCATAACGTTCGCGGCGGCGACGTTCGTGGAAGTCTGCTGGCACTCCCAGCGAGCGCCAGCGGCCCGTTGTACACAGGGCTTTGAGCGAACACGAGCCACAGAGCTTTCCAGACCAATGATGCCGCACCTCTGGTGCACAGTCTTTAGGCCGATGGCGGCCCTGGCGCACGGACGGGTGGCCTGCGGGGCAGACCGCACTCAGACCATCCTCGCTGACCTTGAAGTCCCCAGGAGCAAAGAAATCCCGACGCGAGGAAGGCATCTTCGTGCGCAGCTCCGTGCCAGCTTGCGTTGCCTGACGCTGAGCCTCTCGGCTGCTGTACGCGCTATCACCCAGGGCGCTCTCGATCTTCTTGCTGGTGAGCGCTCCGGTCGTTTCCAACAACTTTTTCACGTGAGCCCCATCCGATTGCCCTGGAGGGCCTACTCTCACGGCAGTGATCACCCCGCTATCGACCTCTACAGCTATGTGGGCCTTATGGCCTGTATAGGTTTTCCCAGACGATTTGCGACCGTGACGTATCTCTGGGTCATGGACGCTGGGGGTGCGATCTTTCCCCACACCTCGGCGGATCTTAGGAGGCGCTTGATCGTCGCCTCGATCAATGTCCTGATCGATGATCTTTTCTAACAAGGCCACTTCTGGAGTCGTGATGTCTGCCTGCTGCGCAAGGGCCAACGCTCGGTCACAGTCTTCGAGTAAACGCCCGAGAAAATCGGAAACCGAGTCCGCATCGGACCAATCCACCATCTCGCTGCCCTTGAGGCTCGAAGAGCCTAAATGGCGCGTCAGGCCGGCCTCCTGAGCCATCTCTTCCGGCCCCGTCCCATGCGCCAGCGCGACGGCTCGCAGCACCCCGACAATGGCATCAGAGAGCAAGTTGAATGTGTCCTTCACTGCACCGCGACCCCGAACCGGGGACGAGTCCAAAGCCACCTGCAAACGCTGAGGAAGAAGACCCGCATCGCGAGCCATGGATACACTCTTCTCAAACACCAAGCCTTCTTTCTCATGCAAGGTCAGACGGACCCGGAAAGCCTGGAAAGTACTTTTGGCAAAGGGAGCATCCACCGACAACGGATCCTGATCCAACGCCACCTTCCAGCGGAGGTCGTAACGGCAACGCTCTACGACTTCAGCATCGGAGATCCCGACGTAATGCTGGAGTAAGCGAGCCAGCGCCAGAAGAGAGGGCGGAGCCGATGGCCGTCCATTGTCCGAACAGTAGGCGTCTGCGAAGTCCTCATCGCGGAAAATCCGCCAGCCTTCGACGCTCAGCTGGGCGAACAGACCCATCCGTTTTACTGCCTTCGGGCCTAATTGCGTCGTGGCATCGAACAGACTGCGTTGAGGATTGCGGCGTCCAAGCATTGGCTCACTCCCCGAGAGTTTGCGGTGCCCAAATTCTACACCCGTAGATCCGACTTACCCTCGATAGGAACTTAGGGGTTTCCGGCCAGCCCTCTAGGCCGAGCTAGGCCTCGATCAATAGTCGCGGTGGCCAGAATTCTTGGAACTAGACTGATCCTTGGCTCATGATTCCCTTCGAGGGAGTAGCGCTAGGCATCCCAGCTTGGCATCGAACTAAACCTCGCGGTGGCCTCATTCTTCGGTGTAAAGTCTTGGTATGGCCAGAAGGCAGCTTAGAGTTTTCGACTCGCATGAGGCAGCGGACACCGACGATGTTGCTTATTATGCATCGCTGACGCCACAGCCGCGTCTGGACCTCGTGCTGGAGCTTTCCGCGCAGCATCAAGTCCGCGCAGCATCAAGAAGGCGCACAGCATCCGAATTCTCAAGAGGGTCGGGATGAAGCTGACGACGGACGTCCGCGAATTTATCGAGTTGTTGAGCTCGACCTCGGTTGAATCCATGGTCGTCGGTTGATCATGAGTCTTTTCGAGCGCATCAAAAACGTACTCATACCGACGCCCGATCCGGTCACTGATTTCGGCCTGGAGCCGATGCAGTTTTTCCTTGTGCTGCTCGATGCCTGCCCGCCGGGCTCGCGGCTGACCTTCGACCAAAGTGAGCCCGAGTCTTTCGTTCACGCCTTCCGACAATCATCGCACCGCTCGGATCCGACGAGCTTCGAAGCGGATGACTACACGATAGACGCCGACTTCATCGCGCGGGTCCACGATCTGGTCAGTCGAGGCGAGCTGGAGTTGGATCACCATTTCGGGATTTCATCCGCCGACGGTCGCTTGCTCTGCGCCAGTTGGGATGACTTCACGATCGTCAAGCTGGCCGATGAGATTCGCGAGAAGATCCAGCGGCATATCGAATCAAGCCGCTAAATGTGATGGCCTCGTCCGCTGGTGACGAGGCCATTTCTCAGGATGAAGCTCAGCTCAGGGTATAGCTATTACCGTCAGCTCAATTTCGACGGTCACGGTCTCCGGCTGCCCGTTATTCGTGTCCTGATCGCGGTGTGCGGTGACGATCAGGTCATAGACGCCGGGAGCGATTCCGGTATCCATGATGCGGACTCCAGAGCGATTATCTGGGATGCCGGTGAAGTCGAGCATGAGATTGCCAGGGCACGTGAAAGACCAATCGAGCTGCTCCGTAGGTGGTTGATTGCTCGGCAAATTGTGCGTCGTATCGATGTCGATATAGAAGCTCGCTCCAGGGTTGTTGCTGGGGACCGAGACGTTGATCGCCACCTCCTGGCTATAGGGACCGCTGATGAGCGCCTTATTCAGCGTCACGCCGGTGATTTCTAGCGGCGGATAGTTGGGCACCGGATCGTTGACAACGGTGATCGGTAGGGCGAAAGTATTATTGTCTTCATAGACCTCTACGACTTGGTTATCGCGGTCGACAACGGCCAAGATATAGGCTGAGCCGAGGGGAATTTGCGGCAAAGCGGTGAAGAAGTTGACCGTTGTTGAGTGGCCGACGCCGATCGCCTGGACCTGCGCCGCGGCGAGCGGTATATCGCCGATATCCCAAAATGCGTTCTGAGAGAAGAAAACCTCGACTTCGGCGGTGCCATCGAAATTCGAATTCCCCTGATTCTCGACCTGGGCACTGATCGCGAGGCTCGCTTGTCCAGGGAAGACAGTAATGCCCGTGCTTTCATTATCGACCGTGACTTCCGTGGGTAGTAGATCCGGAAGCTCAGTGGTTTCCAGGAAGAGGACCACGTCGCAAAGCGCATCGGGGCAATTGAAAGGAATCTGCCGATTGGTATTGGGGCCAAAAGACTTGTTGCCGCCCATGGGCACGGAAAGCAGCTGATTATTGTCGATGAGAGCCGAGCCCTGAGCGCCAGGGTTCAGCCAATAGACCCGATAGCTGCCAGGCGCCAGGCTGACGTTGAATGTTTCATGCTCAGTGTTGTAGACGGCATAGTGCACGCCTTCCTGAACCATGCAGAATCCCGTCGAGCACGCCGAAGGATCGGGTACGGTCTCTTGTAGAGACATCAAATCGGCGATGAAGTGAGCATCGCCCAAATATTCGCGAGCTGGTGGAAAGGCCGGATTCGCCGGGTTGACAGCGGGGAAATCGTCGACTTCGTCTTCGGGACCGATGCGATTTTGCACCGCATCCATCAAAATCGGGTTGAGGCCGCGCATCATGCTGGTCCATATCCACTCTCGATAGACTTTCTTATCCTCGCTATTGAGCACACATCCGTTGTGGTCGTTATCGGAGAGGATGACCTTCGAGCCGTCAGCGGGTTTTGGGTTGAAGCCATAGTTGAAGCCGCTGCCGTTGCACTCGTCTTGACCGGGAGAGATCCAATCCGCGCGGCCATTGAAGAGCTTGGGATTGTTCTGCTGATATTTCTTGACCACGCCGGTGATCCCGATCGCATGTTGGTGGGGCAGCGTCGATTCGACATCGCGAATGAAAGATGTCATTTGATCCTGCCAACCATCGACTTCGAAGGAGCAGAGAGCAGGGTAGCTGGAGTGTCCGCAAAGACTCTCGTTGCTGATCTCAAAGAGTACATTATCGAGCGCATTCAACGTCTCGATGACTTTTCGCACATAAGCTTTCTGAAAGCTGGCAACTGTTTTCTCCATGCCGGACGTCGCCTCGAGGTTCAAGGTATGGAGCTCCTCACCGTCATTCACGCCAGCTTGGCCCGGCAAAGAGCTGTCGGCATGCACGCCTTGGAGGTTATTGGCCGAGTTGAACGGATGGTGATCAAAACGCCCATGAACATCCCCGGCCCGTCTTTTGAAGACCGAGTGGCCTTGAAAGAGCATCACGCCGACGTAGATGTCACGTTCTCGAGCTTCTTGTACACGCGTCGTCAGATGCTCGAAATATTCCGGATCGAATTTCACGTTGGCATAGAGCTCTTCGAATTCCGGCGGCGCGTTCACATCGAGACTGCCATCGTAGAGGTCGTAACAATCAACAGTCGGAGCGCCGCAGCTGACCCAAGGCAGCGGATTCATATTCTCGATCGCGTCGAGATCCTCGTGGCCGGGGGTTCTCGACTCCCAGGCCCATAGACGGAAGAAGTTGTGTCCCTTCTGCTCGAGCAGATCCAAATATCCGGAGTAATCAAAATCCGCACGCACACCATCGCCCCAATCCTGCAGACTGTCCCAGGTATGTGAGCCGGTGAGATAGACGGCCTTGCCGCTCGGATCGCTCAGGTAAAGATCGCCCAAGTGATGGCCGAGGGGTCCGGATGGCGATCGCTTTCTGGGGATGCTGCCGTCGACGTAGAAAGTATGATCCTGACTTCCGATATCGAAGGTCAACCGCGCTTCGAAAGAAACCATATTGTAGCGACGGTCCTGAATTTCCTGTGTCGAGATCGGTTGATCGTAAATGGCTATCTCGTCGAGATCGCCAGCGAAAAACTCCGCGCCGGCGCCAACGCATTTTTTATCGTCGAGTCGACGGCCGATCTGCACCGAGCAGCCGCTGAGATTGAATGCCCCGGAATACGCGAAGCTATGCTCGAGCTCACCGTTGACGAAGATGCGTCCGGTCAGGCCGTCGAAGCTGACGGCCAGATGAGTCCAGAGTCCGGTAGCCGGAAAAACTCCGGTTGCTTCGACCTGTGAGAAAAGCATCAGCTCGAGCTCGCCGCTGCTGCTCAGCCGTAGAGCGAATTGCTGCGAGCCATCGCCATCACCCGTCGGTGCCGACATGATCGTTGACGAGGCCGATGCGGCAGCTGGCCGCAACCACATCGCAGCACCTCCGGTGGCGGCCGTGAAGCCATCGAAAGTCGCGTAGTCGTCGGCACCGTCGAGACTTAGAGCGAGGCCATATCGGCCCTTCACATAAGTACCGCCGTGGCCGCTGAACGAGCCATTCGAAGTGCTCGCCAAGAGATCGAAGGGGAAGCTCAGACGAGCCGTCTCCGATGGCTGCGGCAGGGCGACGAAGCCTTTGTGGGTGGTGGGGCTGCCAGGGCCCGGTGAAAGGCCGGTTTGCAGCCAGACGTCGACCGTTCCACGGACCAGGTCGATGCGAGGATTCGAGCCGCCGGCCGGGAGCTGAAAGGAGAAGGCGGAGTCGTTTGTTGGATAGAAAAGGCCGAGATCGTATCTCGTGGGTACCTCCACGGATTCGGCCGTCGGCGTCATGAAATCAACAGCGGGAGGGTTAGCCTTGACCGGCGCCACCATGCCGACCAGGGTCATGAAGATCAGCAGACTGGAGAGGAATAATCCTCTAGGTAACGCGTGTAGGGTGTGCATGAGAGTCTCCTGGAGTCGTTCGGCCAAGCGCTGGTGCCAGCGTTGGCGTGACCTTGGTTCAGGAGACAGGGCGGGGAGAGCTCGCAGATCGTGTCATTTGAGTCTTTATGGATCTCGGTATGTACTGCTCCACCCGATGGCTCAGGATCCGCGGCCTCCATGCGATTTCTCACACCTTTCATCCTCGTCCTGACGCTGATGCCTCAGCGCCTTGGTTAGATAACAGGCGGGATACGACACCCTCGAGTCAGCTACCCTATGGTGATGGTCGAAGAAGCCGAAATCACTCGACAGCTCCAAGCGGCATCGATCTCGCCTTGGTATTGGTTGCTGCGGATCCCGGTGGTGGTCATTGTGATGATCGGCGTCCTGCTGAGTCTTTTTCCGCCCCTATTCGAGGAGTCGGTCGAGCCCAAGACGCCGGTCGACTATCTACTTCAGGTGATAGCCATCATTGCGGCGCTCTCGCTGGTCCTGCCAAATAGCTGGACGCCTAAGGGATGGTTGTTTCGAATTCGTCTTGGCATCCTATTGCTGGTCGCGATTCCCCTCAGCTCCTTGGCGATATGGTTTGCGATCGGAGTCGTCACTTTTGAAAAGCACTGGTCGGCCATTCCATTCGTGGTTCTAGTTTTCTTGTTTATCGCCATCGCAGCGCCGACCGCATTGGTGTGGCGCGCTAGCTGGCTGCGCAGCCAGTCGAGGGTGGATATCGTGAAGCATGAGTAGGAATATTGATGCCGTTATGACATATTGCCGCTGCTTCGTCATACCGAAAATCGAGGTACCTCCATGCTCTTTCGTGATCTGGCCGTCAGCACAATTCGATCCTCCAAGAGCCTCTTGGCTTCGCTCTTTGCCTTGATCGCGCTAGCCTCGCCGATCTTCGCTGAGCCGACTCGTTTGATGCCTCCTGATCTTGAAAGCGGTGATCGTTTTGGCTGGGCGACGGCGGTTGCTGGTGACCGTTTATGCGTTGGAGCTGCCTTCGACGATCTGGGCGATGAGGATGTGGGCTCGGTTTATGCCTTCAGGAGGCGCGCGACCGGCCCGGATCTCTGGGATCAGACTCAGAAGCTCGTGGACCCACAGCCAGCGGCGGGAGATGAAAATGGATTCGCTCTCGATATCGATGGCGACACGCTGGTGAGCGGTGTCGAAGACGATGCCGGAGTGCTCGGCGCTGTGCTGATCTATGGCTGGCTTGATGAGGGCTGGCGCTTCGAGCGTCGGATTGCGGCGTCCGATCCCGAAGTCGAGGATAGCTTCGGGGTCGCGCTGGATCTTCAGGGCGACTTGCTGGCAGTCGGCAGTCTGCGAGGCATTCTGCGCGAAGAGCCGCCGCCGACAGGCAACCGTGCCGGCGTGGCCTATATTTTCGAACGCCATTGGACCGGACCCAATCGTTGGGGTCAGGTCGCTCGCTTGAGCGCCGATGACGGCCAATTCGGCGATTCGTTCGGGCAATCGGTCGCCGCGAGCGCGGATCTGGTCGCAGTCGGCGCGCCGGGCACCGTCGAACGCGGTGATTCGGGCGCTGTTTATCTCTACCGGCGTGATTCAGGTGGGGCGGATACCTGGGGCCAGGTCCAGAAATTGACGCCGCTCGGCTCTGCCGGGGGCGATCGATTCGGCTGGTCCATGACCTTCGATGAGTCGGGCACCCGGCTTTTCATCGGCGCTCCGGGAGCCGATGAGCTCGGCATCGACGCCGGAGCGGTCTACGTATTCGAGCGAAATGAGAGTGGATTATTCGAGCAGATCAAGCACTTGCAGGTCGGCGACACTGGCGACGAGCTCGGCTTCTCGCTGTCGGTGGGTGGTCCATTTTTGCTCGTCGGCAGCCCGTTTGCCGATCAAGACTTCGCGCCCAATACTCAGGTGATCGATGCCGGGGCGGTTCATCTCTTCGAAGCCCAAGATGATTTCCGTCACCTCCGGACCCTGCAAGCCCCAGACGCTTCGGCTGGCGCTAGTTTCGGTTTCGCCGTTTCGACTGACGGCGTGAGCGCCATCGTCGGTGCGCCCTTTCGCAACGCCAACGCACCGGAGCTCGGCGCTGCCTATAGCTACCGCCTGGCCACTGAGCAATCAGAATTCTGCGTGTCGGATGACGCCGAGAGGCATTGTCTACTCGGCGGCCGCTTCGAGCTGAGCCTGACCTGGCGCGACTTCGAAGGCAAC